>VBVR01000400.1:0-52312 GCA_011638315.1 Tetramorium parvispinum | reverse complement strand
ACTCTGAACGGTAGGAAATGGCTTGATTTGGGGTAATCAAAATCCTTTAATCTTGAAAATCCAAAACCAAATTCTATTTTTTAAGTTAGGACGATTTTGGTCAGCCTATAATTCTTTATTTTCATACAACTTTTAGCACGTCGAAATTTAACTATGAATTATAAAATAAATTATCCTAAGTCATTTGCACTAACTAAAAATACGTTAAGAAGCTTTTTTTAGAAAACGATTTTATTATTTCCTAAGATCCTTTATTGAATTTGCGTAACAAACTAGGTTTATTGGGGATAACGGAGGGAATAGATTTCTAAAAGTATAAAAGTGCATTTTCTTGTTTCCGATTGCCGCCTACCAGCATATAGTTAAAGTAATAGTTGTAGAAGTGGCAAAGAAACCGAAAGGGATGGGACAAAAGATTATCAAATATAATGAAAAAAAAAATGAAAAATAAGAAAATAAAACAAGATATATAACAGCAGTGGTCTAAGAATTCTATAGAAATTCTATTCAGGGTCATTTTCAAATAAAAGTAAGCCGGAGAACAATATCGCAGCAGGTAATGAATGACTATAGGTAAAGAAGTTAGTTCTAAAGTTTAATCACTGGCCACACAGAGACAGGTTAAACCTAAATTTGACACTTATAAAATATTTTTATTGGATATATTTAAATTTTTTCATTATTATTCTTTTACTAAAATTAAAATTATAATTTATTAAAATTAAAATTATTTTCTGATTTCTGAAAAAAGAGTCCTGAGTTCAAATCCCCGGCCCTCTACATATTTTTAGCAAGAAGTCACAGAAGATCTTTAGATCGATTAAGGATTGAAATAGCTCTACTCATCTATCTTACACTACACTATTCTGGAAATTGTAGACAAATTGAGATCACTACATTATGTATTGTGACAGTTAACAATTTTTAGTATCTCATATTTGTGTTGGTCAATTTGTGTTAATATTTCCACAGTTTTTAATTCTAAGCTGACCAATTCGCCTATGACTAATTATATTTCACATAAGTCGCTAATTTCTGCAGCTCCAAATTTGTATAATATCTTAATGCGAAATGTGAAACGATATTTCGCAGACGACACGAGAGAGAAAAATATTATCATGGAATGTTATATTTATGTTATATTGGTTCCTAATTATCCACGAGATATTAAATGCTTCGGACGACCCTTGTGTGGTAATGGCACTTGTATTATGTCCTATAATGGATTACTTTACTATGATGCCTATACGCTATGCTAGGTAACAGAAGGGTCTTGGGTTTAAATCCCAGTGGCTCCTCATCCCATATATATTCCATTTTTCGAATGCTTATCGATTGGAAATCGACTCTTCTTCTGGAGGAGAACCGGACTTCCGTAATAGGTAGAAAAGAGAAGGGAAGCCACAATTGACCTAACTGAGTCCGAGTGCCACAGGCTCGCTGAGAACCACCCCCTCCCCTTAGCATTATTATTATTAACAATATAGTTCAATGAGAAATATAGTTCACGTGTTCTCCTCCTACCTTTACTCTGCTGACAGAGTCTTGATTCTTATTATGTAAACGATTAGTTGTCATATTTCCTCTCTAAAAAAAGATAAAATGTGTAAGAGTATAACTTCTTTCACGCGCTGATTTATCCACTAAATACCGTATTTCTCTCGTTTACTCGCTACTGCTTCCATCGTTCACTCATCACTCTTTCCGAAAATAATTGCCGCGCGTCAAGCAGACGCACGCACGCCACAATCACAGGCCAAGGAGCCATCGACGTTCTCGCCATACAACATGCCGATATGTCCAGGCCAGTTTCTCATTGTTTCGCTTTATTTATTATATTTCTAAAAATAGTTAAATTAATTGACTTTAAATATAGATTTTAATATTTTTGAGCAACAGCTCTTATTTTTTCGCGGTATATTGAATTTTATGATTTTTTTACATTCAGTTGCAACTTAATATTCAGATTAATATTCTTAGGCTCATAACTACATGAAATCGCATTAAAATGACAATGTCGTCATTCTTTTTGTGCTGAATAATTAAACATAACGTAACCATTTATTAAATGTTTTGATTATTAGTCGAACGGTAATTAGAGTATCCAGCATGATCAACATGAATTTAAAAAAATGGCTATATTTAACTAATATTTAAACAATCAATAATGGCTTTTAAGATTAGTAATAAATAAACGTCATATGTTTTTGTCTGTATTGAGAAGGAAATTAAGATGACTGATAAATTAAAAATTTGCGCGCTCAAGAACATCATGCAATAACAAAGATATTTTTAAACTGCTTGATTCGAGTATCAACTTTCACTACTACATCACTCATCTGGATAATGCACGAGTTTCCGCAAGCAACACACTGCCATCAGCTGATGGTTGCACGTGTCCCATGTAAGCGCTCGCGTCTAGTGCTCTTATTTATCTTTTGTATTTAACTCTTTGTAATGAGTGAACTATTTTTTCATAATTAAAAACTAATCTTCGGATAGAATTCTGGAAAAGGAGAAATCGTCATAAAATTAATCAGGAATATAACATTTGAAGGATAAATATTTTTCTAAATCACTCTGGTTTCTTGTTTCGTGTATACCTGTTTCTACCGTGACCGGTCAAATAACCAGTCTTTAAAAAAAGTTTTATTTTTTTACAATTGAATGCAAATAATAGTCAATTTAGTATCGGATTAAATAATAAATAAAACAAGTTTTACAAAATAAAACAAATTTTTTTTATCGATCATTTGACCGGTCATGGTAAGTTTTATGTTAATTTTTATATTTTATTATACTCATATTTATTACACACAATCGTAGATTATATTCAAATTTATTACACGCAAATATAAACGTAAATTTGATGATTTATCTGAGAGAGGGGGGAGAGAGAGAGAGAGAGTAAAAAAATCTGTTAGTAAAAAGTATTTAAAAGCGAAGACAGACTCATGTATATGACGGAAAATGTCATTTATTCGAGTTTCTTTCAGAATGGCACAAAGCAGTCACCGTAATCGACCGTAAAAACGGAATGCTCCCAAATTCGTTAATCTCTTTTCTTTCGCCTACATGGTTCTCGTTTAGGATACTGACAGCTTTTCTTTCAAGGAGATCTACCGATAACATGCCCTTTTATTTATTTTTACCTACAGTTTCTGCGTAGTCAACCTCGTTTTTTTTTCTTTTAAAATGTAATGGAATTATTGTCAGGAATTTTTTTTATAACTGCAAAACAAAATAAATACATTATATGACAGTGATAGTTTTTTCTTAATTGCATCTCTAAACGTATTATAAAAATCTATCTTTAAAAGTGTTTCTCTCCGTTAGCTTTTTTTCTATTTTGTTTGTACATTTCGAACTTTTATTATTCTTTTTACGATAGACTTCAGATTCTGAGGAGCATCTAGCGTATCGCGGTAACAACTATCTAGCGAGGTATCGTCATGCCAAATCGTAAAGCGTCACGGTCGCCTTTAAAGCCGACATGCTGCGGATCTTGGACGCTCCTACGATCGCGCGATCTTCACGTGCGGATCTCCTCGTGTCGGAAAGGTTTGCGACGTATGGAATCCGCAGGCTTTCGGTGGCATTGAGCCGAGTCGAAGTAGCAGAGCGTCAGAAAGAGAGTGGGAAGGGAGGGAGGAAGAAGGTGGTTTCCATTCATGGCTGCCCGTAGTATACTACTACGGTCTGTATGGTTGGAGATCGAGTTGGAGGTGGGTAGGAGCCGAAGGAAAAAACGGCGGCAATATTGCCGCTGTTGGAAGATGCCCCGTAACGTGAGGGTGAGAAACAGTGTGAAGTAGCAAGGTGGCCACTGTCACCAAGCTGAGAACAGAGGAATCCACTCCTACGTCATCCCTCGGGCCCGAGATGGGCAACGGTCTCGACCTCATGTTAGTACACGCGTCGCAATTCTATACCGCACTCGTCAAGGCTATAACCCTGGGCAGTAAAACTTACTGGTATCCAGTTCGGTCGATTTTCTATCGGTCAACCCTCTGGCAAGAGTTCCTTCTTCGGGGGAGTCGATCTAACTGGGTCACGATCTCGTGACGCATTCTTCCTGCTCTAACGCTGAAATGATCTATTAGAATTGTGTTTGTGATATACAGTTGATTTGCATTCATTTTGAACACACGACTCATATGCAATAGGACCAATTTTATTCCTTGAAAAATTTAAAAATTCGCAGAAATCTGATATTCGATTTATTGTATGTATAAAATTGTTAAAATTGATATAATTTCTATTTTTTTAATATAATATATCATTTCGATTACAATATGTATTTAAATTAATAATAATACACAAAACTAAAACGAAAATGCTTTTAGTTTAATATAAGGAAAAGAGATTAATTTATTTCGTATACTTTGGTAATTAAATCTGATTTTCGATGAACCAATTTCTATATAAAGAATGCAAAATTAAAAAATCGCAATTAATCTATACAAATGTTTTACCTTTTCTCTGGTATTTTTTTTTCTTTTTTTTCTCTTTTTCTTTCCGTCTGTAACCCGTATGTAACCCAGACCGATTTCTGCTCTGTGCTCTTCTTCGTGTTTCGCTCTCTTTCTCCCGCATCTCTCCCGCAGTCCTTTACAGAAGGATTTTGAACGATAAATACACGCGGCGTATAACTCAATATCGGGCCACGAAAAAGAAGGCGGTGGGCAGAAATGTTCGTGGTTCGACCTCGAGGGCAGACCGAGCGGGGCATTAAAAGGGAGAGGACATTAAGAACCGCCACAGATCTTGTGTATAAGGATCCGCAGTTGCGAGGAGAGGGTGGAGGGGATGCTGTTGGTAGAGAAAGATAAAAGAAGGCTGAGTGAGAGAAGGAGGGGAAGGAGACAGTGGTGAAGAGGTAGAGGCAAGGATGCTCACGTATGAGGCAGGACCTCATAACTCCTTATAATGTCCTCTTCTGCGGATGCCTAGCATACACCCCCGTTCCCGTATGCCGTCTCGGAAACACCGTGAACACACCAATGGCCCTCTTTCTCCTTCGTCTGTATCTCCACTCTCTCATTCTCTCCTCACTATCTTTTCGTCCCTCTCGCGTTCGTTCTCGTCGCGTTGCCATCGTCCAAGTGTAGGTGGTTTGTGTGTACGTGCCATAAGGCCTGCTTGCAACCTCTACCTCCCGGCCGTTCCACCTCTCATCCTCCCTCGGGAGCCTGTGTACTTCTATATGCCCTTCTATACGAAAGCCATACCTTCGCCAAGGGAATAAGAGAGTTAATCTTGATATAATGGCCGCGACTGTCGCGGCCCACAAGACAATAGTCCAAGATATATCGTTAGCTTCGCCCTTTCGCGTCTCGGCGCCATTATACCGGCACGCTCGGTTCTCCTTCCTCTTCTTCTCTTCCTTCTTCGTCGTCGTCGTCGTCGTCGTCGTCGTCGTCGTCGTCGCGCTTGTCTTTTTATTCGCGTTCTTATTCGGCTTCACGGGGTGTTACGATGCACGTGGAGTTTCGGCGCAACGATAATGCGATTCGCGCTCGATACGCCACCGATGCGAGCTTCAAGTCCGAAGGCGGGAACACAGACTCGGATATTTCAGTACCGAAGCTGGTAGGCCGATTGGAATCGCAGATTATAGTCCATGCTTGGCATTTATTTTTTGTCGCTATTATTTTCATTTGCGCATATCGTAAATTCGTGGTGATTATTTCATCGCGACCGCTTTTAGAAATGTACATGTGAATTAAATGCAACATCTTTAAATGTAATTCGGACGATTAACTTATTGCTGGATGTATTAAAAACATTAGTAATTATTATTATCTGAAAGATATTTGTCCAAGTATTTTGTTATAAGTGTTATAATAATAGGTAATATCAGATTTATATGAAATGTACTTCGAGAATATAAAAAATTAACACTACAGCCTAAATATCATAATATTCCGTATTTTATATTGTCAAAAAATATTTTGAAAAAAATCATTTTTAAACCCAGACATTCAAACGTAATTTAGAATGAAAGTAGAATACTTAAATGATTTTCACAAAATTTTCACTTTTCTCAAACTTTCATTTTTCTTAGTATCACCGTCCAACTCGGAAGTGAACGCGATACTGTTTCACTGTTTCAAGGAAATTGACTTCACTTATCGTCTCTTCCACTACAAACATTTTTTAGGTGGGGATAGAGAATAGAGACGTCCTTAAACTTCCAAGAAACTTTCATGGATAGAAATCAATCGGACGAAACATGTATGTGTAAGGATTAATTTTGTTCGTATAGATGTGTACAAATTGCAGAATATCGAACGAAACAGAATGGCAAGGATGAGTCGCCTTCGGATACCGCAAAATTCGTCGAATTACCAAGATCCCTCTAATCACGAAGAAGAAAAGTGATGGAGAGAGAACGGCAAACCCTCGGCACCAAAACTCTTAAAGACCTCCACTAGCCTCTCTCCATCTCATCGGTCGACTCCCCCGCAAAGTCATAATCTGATCTCGTATTAAGGATCCGCTCTTGCGCCCCGCTCGATCCTCCGCTCCCGGTGCTCTCCTATTTTTATGCAGATCAGAAGCGAGAGCCCTGAGGTGGGAAGCTACGCTATAAACGCTTTATAATCTCAGTTTCGTTCGCTTGTACGTGCCGTCCGTTTCAAAGAGCCAACGGGTATACTTCCACGCGTTCGTGACGGAAATCGATTAATCTCGAAGAGAACCGAATCACGAAGTTTCGATCGAGATAATTGACGAATAAAGTTTATCGAATAAACATGTATGCGTGCGAAACATCTGCTAAATTACATGAACATTCAAATTTCCATCCGTGAATTTACGAATCGCAGGTGTTTTTTTAATAATAGCATGTTCCACTGTCATTGCGTACTTTTTTGACTAATAATAATGGACAACGTAATATAAAAAGATTAACTTCAAATATTAAAATTTATAGAATTTTTTTAGAAAATTTATAGAATCTTTAACGTAGAAGCTTAAAGCTACAATTATATACGTTTATTTAGAAGCTTATTTACTTTAATTGATTTTAAATTATTACATTCAAGTCGTTTCACGTTTCATCATATCCCTACTTTATTGTACTCATCCACTCAATTCCGAAGACGCAACGTTAACCTATTCTATTTTTTATTTTTACGCGGATATATGTACCTATATCGTCTGCTCTTTGAGGCGTTGGAACGGAAGGACGAGGTCCGCTAACGATGTCCATGGGATCACATTAAATGCATTCGGACGTTACTTGACAATGTATTAAGCACCCCTGAGGCGGTGCGATACGAAGGGTGACCGACAGGACATGCGAGGATTCGGTTGCTCCTTCTTTCGCACAATAGTTTCCGGACTCGTGGCACTGCCTCCCGAGGGGAGAAATTACCTATGAAATATTGACGGACTTTGCGAGCATTAACCCTCCATCCAATTGCATCGCGTATGCCGCATAACCGACACTTTCCAACGTTCACATTGCCTGTACAGGTGTGTAATCTCCGTTTCATCTTTGAATTCTACTCCTTTATTATCAACATTATCGGTCCGCGATACTTTTATTACTAATTTAACAATGGCTGAAGAAACATTTTCCCAATCACTTGATTAAACTCTTTAGAACTATACAGTGAACCATAATTTCTATAATTGTAGCACTCGAGAGGTGTTTATATTTTAAAAATTAATCAATACTGGGTAATGAATCGATAAAAGTATCGATTTGTTGCCATCCGTAACTATTCTACCGTAAATGTTAATTATACAAATAATCCGAATATATCCATTTGCGTGAATTTTAAATTGATAACAACATAATATCTGGTTTATTATCTGTTATTTTTTCATCCATTAATTATTGTTTACGTTGGCGCTCATTAGGAATGTAACATCGGTACGTAATTCTTTTCTCGGTTTCCTGCGCGAATGTAGAATGTGTCTCTTCGTGGAAGAGTATTTTGTGTGCAAGCACAGAGCTATCTGCTGACGGATAATCAAGAAAATAACCGAATGTGCCGTTGTGACCATACACCACGCAGCACGACGTATCCCAGTTTTTTCCCAGTGAGCGCAGCACTTTAATCATCTCGTACTTGGCCGAGTACGTCATGCTCGTCTCGCTTCTACAACCGCCATTGTTTTTACCGGCGAGAGGAAGAACTTGCCGAGCGGAAAATCGGCCCGATAGATTCGGGGATGTTGCACCCCGCTCCCAGCGAGGTTGATAATGCCGGCGGTTTGTATGTGTGCAACTGTATGGCTCTGTGTGTGTGTATATATATGTATGTGTGATGGACTGAGGGGATGGAAACGTCGATCGCCGTACAGTGGCTGCCGATGCTTATAAGAATCTACTTCTCGGGTGGAAACGTATCCAGAAGGGCATCTCAGAGGGGTAGTTGGCGCGGCCATTAATTCATCTGCTCGTTGATTGCCTGACGGCCCCGCGCATCCCCGCGACCTGCCGTTGTTTCTTCGCCCCCCCCCCTCTCTCTCTCTCTCCCCGCACTTTTCTAATTAATTTCTAACTCGAGGTTAGTCCTATCGGTCGGTCGACCGGCCGACCGGCGCGGCTTGCCCTCCTTCAACGATTTCTTCCTCGCGTGGTAAGAGGGCATGGAACGTTTCCGTCGTCACTTTTATAGGCTGGTGTAATCGATGCCGACGACGGCGGGGTGACTTCTGGGTAGTTCGGACAGACCTACGCGCCGACTTGTGACTAACTTAGGGAAGAGAATTTTAGTCTAGGTTGGCCATAGTATGACAAACATGTACATACATGTACATACGTGCGACGCACGCATGCACCCATGCAGATGTATATATGTACGTGTGTATATGTATATACATAAACTGCAAGCAAGTTTATTTAATGTTATCGATAATTTTTCAAATATTTTATTTTATTTTATTTATTTTTATTGTCTATTTTTGTTGCTTTTAAATAATAGATTAGGATTCTCAAATTATGAATGATTGATAATCCATGAATTGTGACATGTTTAAAGATCTATAACAATAAATTAAATATAATTTTAAGAAATAAAACTCTTGTATAAATATTGAAAGATTCTTTATTTAAATCGAAGTACATTTGTTTGCACGTTTGTTTTAAAAAGAAAATTTCTATTTCGGTATTATTGGATCAGAAATATATTATAAATAGCTGGTATTTAAGGATCAGTATGTTACTCGGCAATTACAGGATTTGTCAAACTGATTTTCAACAAACGAATGTGTGGTCGATGCTGCGCGTAATTCTTATCTTGTCTTCATTAGATACGCCGTTTCTGGTCGCGTGATATTGACTCGTCGTGTTCTCATTTGTCCGAATCGGATCAACCGCGCGCGACTAATCGTGTTAAATTGCGCCACCGAAATAGAGGAAAACGCGATATTTTTCATTTACACCATTATATCAGCTTTATTTATTCCGTTTATAATCAGATCGATTATATTAGCGACTTTGGATTAATCTCGTCAGCGTTGCAAAAGTGATGAATGCACTTTCTTTCTAATTTATCCTGCAACAAAATATTCTGCAACTCAAAAATTAATATATAGCTCATAAACGACACCGACGAAACGTATCAGAGTCATTATTATTCTGCGTTATTAATTACTCATTCGGTAACAAAACTTTGATTAACTGTTCTTGATAAATTCTCTACATTAGTATTTAAATACTTGATTTATTAAAATAGTAAATGATTTCTAAGACTAATATTTAGTCTTAGAAAGATTTTTGTTAATAATTTGTAAAAATAACTGATAATCTTTATCTCACTTTTATAAAATTTCGATATCTTTGTAGAAGCATGTCGCTCCTTAACATTGACATATCACGTGACTCGCCGTATTACCGATTTCTTGCGTTACGTTCGCGCAAAACACAAATCACGACGTTCCAATCGCGTGATTAGGTCTTATTGTTATCGTGGCTCGCGGACTTGTCATTATTTCCAGCATTTTTTAAATTATCTTCGTATATCAAAGCGATCATTATCCCGATACATTTGCGCAAAAGGGGAACGCAGCCTTGGTAATTAACCGCAACACATTCACTTACGTAATTATAAGAATTTCAGCCTGCTAGAATGATGGAGTCATTGACGCAATGCGGACACGCGTTGGATAATGCTCGGTGATCAGAATAACCATAGCGTGACCGGACGTGTAATTTCTGAAAAACTGCAGCCCGCGCGCGCGTAGTCGCTCGTCATGAAATTCCAGGGCTGCAGATAATATAGAGCGAGTTTCGTAATCTTGTTGCAATGTCTAATTAAAGTTTTAGCCTAAATGGAGTGTCTCGATAATCTCGATAATTGTCAATCAATTTATTCGCAGTTACTGGAAAGCTCTCTGTAAATGGCTTATTTGCTGATATTACATTAATTTCTTATTTCGGCTAATTGTTGTTCTACTAGTGATTAATCAATCGGATAATCAAAGTTGGTCTAAGTAGATATAACATAATGAACAACAGATATGTCAATAAGAAGATACAGGTTTTTACTGATAAAATTCCTAACATATGTAACTTCCTGATTAATCAATGAGTGTATCTTGAGTTAGAAATTATCTCTATACTTAATGAAGACATATGAAATGAGAGAGACATTTCTGGAAAGATACTGTTGACAGAATAGGTTTATTTTTATGCGCGAAATTCCTCGATAATTCCTCGATTCCATCTATATCTGAAATTTTTCTAAAAGTAAAAAACGGACATATAGAAATTATTAGACGCTGATGAAAGGAGTACAGTCAACACTTCTTAACTAATCTATACTTAGCGGTCTCTTTTATTGAAAATTAGCGCTTGCTCTCGAAAAATGCGATTTCCCTCGGAAGACTGCAACGACCTCTCCTCACTTCTTGCACGCATGTTCAGACGTGATCTCTGCCCTGTTGTATCTTGCTTCCTTTCTAATTCACTATAGCGCTAATTCGTACTATTTTCCGTATATCGACCTTACATTAATGTTATAATATCTTAATAACTTTGATCGACTTTACATTAATAAAATACGTTTGCTTCATATTTATGTTATTTAGATTAAGAAAAAAATATGTGGTATATTCCAAGATATATTAATTTCCGTAAGAAATTCTTGAAGCTAAATAGCCAAATATATTCCAATGAAGCAAAATGCATGCTTTTATATATTAATAGTGTACATATGAGTAAAAAATATTTTTTTTAAATAAGATGAAAGTATACACCAAGTCTGTAAAACATTTTTAAGTATATATTATTAAATAAAAATTTAACATCTCAAAAATAAATATGAAATTAATTTAATTAGTCAGGTACTATTGAGTACCTGACTAAGTAAGTCAGTACTATTGAGACAAACTTAAATTTCACAAAAATATTTTTTAAAATACTACATATGTTTAATTATTACAATTTTATTGTTTGTAATTCTTTTGTAATTTCAGACAAATTTTTAATCATATGAAACAAATATAAAATCAAAATAAAACTTAATACGTATTCGATTCAAATTTTAATTTTATATTTTTACAAATTATACTACAATTATTATTATACAATATACTATTATTATACAATATACTACAATTATACTACAATTATTTACTTTATTTACTTAATCCTGGACGAATCAGAAACATAGTATCATATTACCGGCATTCGGTATATCCGGTACTTGGTGTTGTGACGCTACTACCTCATTTTTGTTTTATTTATTTATATTAATATTCTTTAGAGAGTTTAGAGGATTCTTCCTTTAAACTAAAAAGATCTTTTTGGTTCTTATTCTAGAAGAAAATATAAAAGCAAGTGAAATTGGATTGTTTTTGTAATGTGTACATGAATACAATTTTTTTTCAAGAGTAGTGGGGGCATCCCCCACACTGGGAAGCATCCTCTAATATGTTTAGTTGTCCATATAGTTTCGTCCAGATTGTGTAGGTTAAGGGAATAGCATACAGAACTACCTTTATTAACCTAAAACGTGGTTAAATAACTTGATTGAAATACGAGGTTAAGGCACGTGATTAAATGATGAGGACGAAGGAATCGTTTCTTACGAATATATTACTGTCAATATAATTGAAAAATTCATAATTAATAATTCGAAACCAAAACGAGGTAAGAAATACTTTTATACTTGAAATAGAAATCAGTAAACTATAGGAATTACATTGGTGATATTTGCAACGATTGTTTATTTAGTACAACTTAGATTTATTAGATTTATTTTATTCTATTTCTATTAGATTTTGGGTTTATTTCGCGTCATGTTTTACATTTTTCATTGAATCAAACAAATTTCGTCTTTTACATTTTCGGATAAGACGCGATTATTTACTTTTAACACTTTCAGATAATTTACTTATTTTATTAATAAACATTTGATGAAATGGCATACTTGTACGCTACGTGCGATCAACTTATTTATTCGAATGCGAGATTCGAGCAAAAATCGTCTTATACTATGATATCTACTGGTATCATCTTACATGATAGTACCACTGATACCAGAGAAACATGCGGCTCACTCGAAAGACAGGTGAAGCGAGCATGCATTTGAGAAAAAGCTATGAGCCACATTTATATGACTTTTTCTTAGTGTACGTGCTCACCCGTTTTCAAGTAAACCACGATTTGCTTTGCGCATCACCACGTGCACGTGCACGTGTACATTTTCTGATGATGCTATTGCTAGGGATAAAACGCTGAAACTAGAAGTATTTTTTATAAAGTTTTTCTATAAAGTCTAATCGATTACAGTGATCAACTATTAAGATTGACGGTAAACTTTATATCAGATTTCATTAGTTTGCACGATGTAGAAAGTGATAAGTCGGACAGATTATGATAAATTGTGGTTAAGGGGACCGTTAAACAAGAGGAAGAATCAAACTTAAAAATTGACATGGTGAACTTAATAAATTAATAATTTTCAATTACACTATTCAAGCAGATTGCAATAATGATGACTTGCTTGGATAGGAACCACATTTCGATAATATAAACATTAGATTATAATACAATTAATTAAAGATGATCTAAATGAAATGCATTTGGTTTTATATATTATTTTTTTCAATTTATATTAACAAATAGCTTATTCTGTAATGCATTATTAATGTGCATTATTAATTTATTTACTCCAATAATTAATTAGTAATAAATAACTAATATAACTCTATGGCCCGTTTACTATGTTAATTTTTTTATTTTTACTATGATGTTTTTAATTAGATTATTATGATTAATATAATTAGTCAACTTGATTTGTTAATTTGTACTATACATTAGTTCAAAATCTTTAAACTTAATGAAAAAAATATTGTATCATAGTTTTGTATAATTATCTTTGCTTTTTTTCTCTGATCTGATAGAAAAGTCCACGTATCTCTTTTCCCCTTTCGACTAAGTGCCATTATATTGGCGTAGACTACGCCCTGTGAAAAACGTGTAATAAAGCAAGAAGGAAAGCGCAAATTTGGTGAGCGAGAGAAAGAGAGAGAGAGAGTAGAATTGAGCGGACCGTGGCCTGTACGGTGGGTAGACTTCGGTATTGTGATGCAAATGTGTCTAATCGGTCGAGCCAGCCGACCATATGTCCGTTTGTGAACGAGGAGCTCTGACGTTACGTTGTACTGTGAAGTACACGCTAAACCTAACCATTAATCATTATTGCGCACTAATGATGATCGTGGACACGCTTACTTAATCGTACATTTTGTTCTCAACAACTTGGAGCGTCGATACGACAAGAGCTGTCATTAACCACGCGCTCAATGTCGTGTATGCCATTTTTTTAAGAGAGTTTCTGTTTTGAATTTGTTGCAGTAGGTTGTCTCATTTGTCTTCTCCACTTACACCTACTGAATACTGACAGGCAATCACAACAGATCATGATCATTTCCTGATCTTTTCTGAAAATTTTATTTTCTCTAATTAGAGTCTGTAATGAAAACATTCTGGTTGGCTGCAGTAATGCCAGAAAATGATAGGATGGACAATATCTGTATAAAATGTCCGATTTTAATTATCACACTCGAATAGCTCGAGTCTTGAATGAGATATTGAGGTTCAGTTTTTTAAAATTGTATGTCCTCAAGAGAGACATATTTTGACTGAAAATTTTTTGGTAGAAAAATCAAGATGAAACTGAGGCATGTATGGGATGAGGATTCGAATCTGAGATACTGATTACAAATTGCTCGTACATAAAGCCACGCATCATGAGTGTATATATATATATTTTTTTTGCTGAATGTTTGGCATAATGAAATGTTGAAAAATATTCAGATTTTAATTCACTATTGCGTTAATTAATTGAGATTTCAGAGATTGCGCTGTCTTTGAAAACATGATTTAAAAAGGGTCAGGTGTCCCGACATCTGTCTTCCGTCTCGTAGCTTAATTTCGAGTTGATCGCGGCGACGGTAATTCGTAATGTGCGTTTGTAACCCGATACAATTCCATCCCGGTCGTCGCTTCGTCATCCGGTTATCCAGCCTAACCGTGGGGCATCTATATGCTAATGATGGCCGATTCATTACGCAAAATGCACATGGCGGACCATTATCTTCTTTTTTTTTCCTGCGAGAGGCGCGGCGCGGGAGCGACGTCGGGGAAAAGCGCGCGGAAACAGAAACGCAGGGAAGGATGAGGGAAAAAAGGAACGAAAAAGGAAAGGAAACGGGCGATCACCCGGTAGCAGCCGATTTCCATACGCGTTAACGGATCGCGGACGGCAGTTGGTGCTCGAGAAAGAAAGAGAGAAATAGGTTTCGCGAGCGCATTACCGCGAGCTCCGACGTATATTTAGGCTCCGATTATTTATGATTACGATTATCCCGGACGGCTTTCGAGCGCTTTATTGAATGTTTAGCATGTGCCGGCTACGCTAATTCTGAGCTGTACGTTTATAGCGTATGGGTGGAGAAAGAGAAAGAGAGAGGGAGAGGGAGAGAGAGAGAAACAGAGAGGAAGTGGAGGGAGAATCATCTCCTCCTCTTACGTGCGCTCCTTAGACGAGTTTTCGCTCTGTCGCTAATTCGACCCGTTCGATCAAATTACTCGCCGACGAAACAGCCTCAACCCTCCCCGCTACCGTTTCGCTCTCCCCTATCGTTTCTTTTTACCCTTCCGCCCTGCTCTTCCGCCGACTAATGATCATCGTTAATCGTCCTTCTTAAACCTTCCGATCCATCCGTCTCGGGGAAATATCTCGCTCGCGATTCTATATGATAATCATTTCCGCCGTGAATTGAACGCGACCCGAATCGACGTCGGCTAAAGTAGAGTTTGCCTCAAGATCGCCCGTGGATGTCGTTAACTAATTATAGTTGAGCCCGCCAAATAGTCGCCTATGCCACGAGTACTAATGAACACTTGAGTAAACACATTTTACCGTTTTCCCTTCGCGTCTTGAAGCTATCTTGGAGCGGCAAGACGTCTCTAGCGGGAACTCGAATGTGCTAATGACATTAGGTGGGGAGGAAGGAGAGAAGTGAGTTCGCGGAGTATCGAAGAGTCAGCCTCTAATACTTTTCAATTCCGAGTGTTCTCTAAGATAAAACCCCTTTTCAATATTTCGCGATATTTCGAAATCTTTGAAATATTAATGAAATATTGTAATTTGGACAAGTTTCCTTATCTCTTTACATAAAAATTTCTTCGTTAGCGACAATGTATCCTGTACGCCACGGCCGACCTTGTAGTCTAAGAAAAATAATGAGAAGTGTGAGCGTGTAGTACCGGGCAGTAAACGTGTGCGGGCGTGTGCTATTTCGGGTCACAAATGTTCCGCGCTTCGACTGCGGAGCGAGTTGCGCGGATCGTTGCGCCTGCTGGCGTAGGTGGTGCACAATTTATCCAAAATAATTACTGCGGCGATACCGGAACGTGTGTGCGCGCGCGCGCGCGCGCTCGCGCGTATTTGGGACGCGGGTGTCGGGGCTCTCTATTTCGAGGCGCGGATGTTTCGACTTTAATTAATCGGCCGCTTTTGTAATATAGGTGCCGGCGCCGTACGTTTGAAATAACCGCGTAAGACACAACGAAAGGCGCCCAATAGCCCAACCGGTTCTGCGATAAATCACGCCGCCGCCGTGTGATGCTAATTGACAAGAAGCGATTGTTAAACTTTCGAGCATTTGCCAGCGTCGGAGCTCACCTCCGGTCTAGCTATAGTCCTGCTATGTTTGGAAGCGTGTCAGTACGCTGAACGATTTCTCGCGAGATCTCTTATGATCGCCGCATCGCGCTGTATTCATCTGTGTTGCAGCTTATTAAAGTTCTACGCGATTGGATTTATCGAATTTACGTTTTTTCTTAATAGGTGTGTTTTAGAAAGGCTGTATCGATTTTTTTTATGTCATTTTTAGAGACTAATTATTTCTGTTTCTTTTTTTTATTTTGTTTAATATAAATTTATTATGTTTAATATTTTAACATGCTGTATTCTTTTATAAGCCCGTCATATATTTTATTTCGTTCATATCTTATACTGCACGTGCTAATATCTTTCCTGTTCATTTTTTCATAAATTCTTTAATATTTCACCTTTCGCCGGTATTAAGAGACACTCCGAAATTTGCTGCAGTTTTGCGATTGTTTCTGAAATTCAATGCGTCTTGGAAGAAAACGTCAGCTATTTTCGGACGGCAACTGTGGAAGCCGATTCATAGATAATTTCCTGTCGTAGCATATGGTACACCATGAATCGCGAACTACACTACGAACTGCACACAGGGCTCGCGCCGTTCCAATGAGAAACGTTAAGGATAATTTCAGCGCGCTTTTCTAATCCCGTATCTCGTCTATATCGGTCGACCCACTTTAATCTGAAGCCGGCCACTTGTCCCGCTGAGAATACCTCACTTATTTAAATGATTATCCGCCAATTAAGTACAGATTGCGGCAGGTAGGCGGGTAATCCGCAATAATTATCGCGTCGACTCGCGCGGATCGCGAGCTTTAGCGCCGCGGGCACCGGATATTTCGAGCCGCACACACGCGTTCCGCCTTTAGACGTGAACTCATTGATAATACTTTCCGGTGAAAGCGCGTCGTACCTACATCCAGCATAACGCCACGAAAGCCAACGCTTACGATATCCGTTACGTATTATTATACTTAACACGGTGTCAGCCTGAACATTGAGTATGCTTACGTCACGTTAATGTAAGCTCCTATAAATATCGATTTTATGTTACTTCGACTGTCAAATTTGATTCGTTAAATTCGTTGAATAGATCGATTATTTTAGTTCGAAAAGAGCTTCTTGATAACGATCGGAGCCAAGAATGATATTAAATAACCTATTGAAAATATCGAATTATTGCTCGCCTGGAAATAAATATCTCCATAATTTAAACGGATAGCTTCATGTAACACTCTTCGTATTTAAATATTAATATGCGTGCGTGATGCTTCTCTAATTGAAAAATACAACACGACTAAATGTTACTGCTATCGCAGCATATGTCATCTCGCTATAGAAATAATCTCTTATCTCGCATAAAAGGTGTCCTTCTTGGTACAATCGATCCTGTTGTATAAAGCACACATACACATACACACAGGCAGCATCGACACAGATAATCGAATTTGATCCATAAAGAAAGTCATCCACGGTTTCAGCTGTGAGTGCATCTCACGCTTACAAACGGATAGTAAGATAAGCCCAACGAGCGCGTGTCATATCGTATCTGCGAGGCGAAGTTCACAAATTTGAGTGGATAAAGAAAGTGTCGTGTCCGGCTTGGCAAAGTCACGTTTCCACCTCGCCGATTCTTCTTCCCGCGGCTATGCTTGACAATAATAATATTATCCCTAATCATGAGCCAAGAGAGAAAGAGAGAGATACTCGTCGTTAACATCTACATTCACGCGCGCACCGAGGCCTAACTCGCTTCGATCCGCGCCGGACGTCAGTGCGTTTATTGAAAATAAATACACGACGCCGCCGCGCCTCTCATTACAAAACCCGAAGACGAAACTCCGAGCCTTAAGTGCCGGGACCTTTCGCCCCGGTGATTACCGCCGTACGATGGTATCGCGTGAAAGGTGTCTTTGCACTCACGGCGTTTTCCACTGGCCGAAGTCACGTGCTGAAGGGAGACGGACAAGCGCGCGGGTTTGAAGGCGGGAGGGAAAAGAATATCGTCTCTCTCGGCTTGTACACCTCATCTTTAAATAGCGGTGGACGTCGCGAGCGCGGCAAAATCCATTTCCAAGTAGCTACGGACGTTTTAGACGGACCACCCACGGCGACATCCTCTCCTCCGCTCCGTTCTTCGCGCGATCGCGGGCGCTTTCCTGACGTGGGTTCTTCCGCGAATTAAAATTGCACTTCCTATCGCTAATGTCGCTCGTTGCGATTCCATAAGCGACGTGTACCAAGCCTCTCGAGCGTCAGCCGCGAGAAATTATCCACGCGTTTTCCCATTTCTTTCGGTTTTTATTTCGCCGAGAATGCTCTCGAGATTCTTAAAAGGCATTTACAGTTATCTAGAGAAAGGAGAATGTCGCGATGATAATGTCTTTTTGATGCTACGTAATCGATCTCAGCGTGATTGGTGAATAAATATTTGATATATTGAATTCTTTTATTTTTTGAGAATTTAGCGAATTCGCGTTAAAGGACACAGAGGATGGCGGAAACCTTAGCAGAATGTGCTGACCGCAATAATTCCATCAGAGAATGTTTACCGGCTGCTCTTAGATTTCAAATATTTCTGGGACTATTTTCTTGCTTCGGAAATTCGATTAATGTTTCACAGCGCGGTAAAGTTCTGTCGTTTACCGAGAGATTCTAGAAATTGTGCGAACTACTTTGTTCTTTTACGGACTTTTGCGCTTGATCTCGGGACGCATAAGCAATCAATGACCTTTCCTTCTACTTTGCTGGTTCACGGATGATCAATAGCGACTGTTACAAAGTTCTACCGTGTAACTATGTCAATTAGATTGTTTGCTTGTGTGAATTATGTCACACGGAACGGGATTCTTGACGTCACCGAAACGTTTCTGTTTTATAACTGCATACGATGCAACGATGAAACGATTATCTGAAGAGATAACTTTTTGACAAAGACTGTACGCTAATAATCGTAAACAGATACTTGAGAGAAAAACGCGAGATGTTCAATGACAGGAGAAGAAGAGAAAAAGATGCTGTATGAGCAACGCTCGCACAAACACACGGAGATTCCTCTACTAATTACAAATCTCGGTATTTCTTCATAGTCTTCTATTAGAAACACTATGCCAGAACGGTGCTGTATCACGACGCGCTGTCGCTGTAATTTTACTCGAGAACAAAACAGACGACGTGCCAAAAATAATAGACATTGAAGAGTAAAATCGATTATCAAGAGTAAAATCGAGACGAGGGTGTAATTTGAGCAGATGTAATAACTTGTGTCAATCCCTGCATTGTTGCATACAGTGTCATTATTTAGGAGTAATTGCTACCACTATACTTATCAATTGACAAAGCAGGATGGAAACACGTACCTCGGAACTACTGCGGCGAGCCCGTTTTGTTGCGTGCGAAAGTTTCTCCCGTCCTTCTAACTCCGTATCTTTCCTGGCGCGGATTCGTGAAAATTTCAAACCTAAGCTTCGGCTATCTATTCATCAATCATGATCGCGCATGCTGGGATCAATTACGCGGCGAGAGGCGCGAACAGACGCGGCGTTCTCTGTCTCTCTCTCTCGCGCGCGCGCGCGCGGATTTCGATAGTATCATTGCTCCTGACGTCACCGCGGCGTTTAATGAGCGGCTACCAGAGAGTAGTTCTCTCCCCACGTCCTCCCTACCCGCGCGGGTGATCGCGGCCAGAGGGAGACGGAGCGAACGGTGGTGACGGTGGAGGGGGCGTAGGGAGAGCGAGAAAGACAGAGAGGAAGGGGAGAGAGGTAGTATCGTGTCGGACGCTGGACGAGGCGCACGCTCGATGCGAGACAGCGCGTGCTTTCATGCGTGCGGAGAGATCGGAGGAAGCGGCACCAGGACTACGCTCGGTCCTGGACGTCCACGGGCGTCCTGGTCGTAGGCGTCACCGCGATCTGTCCCCGCGGCTGCCCGAGACCAGTTCGGAAAGTGGTTACGGACGTTGGTGCTCAGCCGCCGCCGCCGCCGCCGCCGCCGCCGACCACGCGGCACACGCACGCACGTACACATACGCGTAATAAGCGCGTGAGTGCGACGGAGACCAACGGCTACCGAGAGCGGCCGACCGCGGACGAGGACCCACGATCGTAGCTCGAGGCGTCCTGGCGGCCAGCCGATTGGTCCGACTATCCGAGGAAGTGGTCATCGCCGACAGGGTTCAGACCGGGTCGCCACGTGAGTCGAGTGCAGCATCGCGCGCGCGAAATCCCGATCTTTTCGAGGACTCGCTTTGGAAACTCCCATCCTTCATCGGGACCAAATAGATCGGAGATCGTACAGCCTCGACAGCCGGCAGCTTCTGCCTGTCAGTGATCCAGGAGGGACGTTACCGGCTCACGGAAGACAACCGTGATCCGAAGGTGTCCTTCGATGTACGTGGTACCAAACGCGCGCGAACTTGGAGAACGCGATGAAATCCCTTGAGGAGACTTTCAGATCAGGAGTAACGCGTTACTCTGTACGTTTTACGATTTGAACGACGGAGGGTCACGCTATTTCGGAGCTGCGTGGGTCTTCCACTTCCGACGATGTTCGTTATAGAAGAAAGAAATTGCATTAGTGAGGATCTCGCGACGTTTCCATTGAAACGGACTTAACAGAAATTGTGTGACCGGGAGAGGAACTTATGAACATATCGTCAAATCTCATGTGACTTCGATTACCTGCCGAGTCACGTTCGTGATAGAGAGGCGGTGCTGTGTCTTTAAAGACTTTGATACGCCGGCTAATCCTGAGGATTAATAAAAGTCCTTTCGAGCGTTTGCGCGTTTCGAGAGACCGAACTGTTCTTGTACTCCTCCCCACTTTGCTGTATTAAAACTTAGCATATTTATATATTATTCGTGTACAGTTAGTTAACGGCAAGTGACCGATTTATCAGTCGGCGCTTTTCACTCAAATGTGACGCGAATTCACGCCATCGATTTACTTAATTTTTGACACGGTCCAAGGAGACCGACGACGCACGTTGACACTCGCCACGTGAGTGATCGATCGCGACCTAGGATAACGTTGCGCACGCTGTTCCCTTTATCGAGTTTGACATTTCGAGTGAGTCACGGAGAAGAGCGCGCACGGCATCGCTCTTTGATTCAACCGGAAACGAACTCGCACTACGAGTCACCGGCGAAGATGGAAGATCAGTTCGGCGAGGGTAATCGAAGATCGAGGGACGAGACTCGGGTCGGTACAGTACGCGCGCTGTCATCGTAAACGAGTCGTTTACCTCGAGTCTAACTCGCATTTCGTGATCGCCGATATAACTCGTCGAGGCGATATAATTGCACGGTGCTAAAATAAACGCGCGCAAAAAACTTACCGCGGATCCCGCAAAGTTGGGACGGCGAGAAGAGCGCGCGTTTCGGTTGCGCGGTGAAACTCAAAATGCGAGAAACGATTATATATCGTTAACTCCGATTATCAGCGCGCCGGTGAGCGGTAGAAATTTGCCGGTGATTATTGTTCGTCTTGGACGAACATTTTACGAGGCTCTCGCGAGCGTCGCGAGATGTTGACACGATTTCCGGTCCGTGTGACAACCGAGATCGCGAATTTTGCGTACGTTAGACACTTCTTGCGGAGAAGAAACGCGGGAGCGTCGCCAAATACGCGCATTGTCCGAGATTAATCGCGACGATAATGCGTCAAGGACCGCAGTGACTCGGTGAACTCGTCGGTGAGAATCAGAGGGAAGAGGAAAGTAAAAAAAAAAGTGGTGCGTGCTTCGTGGGAGTAACGAGAAACTCCAGCCGCGCGAGAGAGGTATATAGCGGGCATTTAAAGACTGTCGCAACTTGGATCAAGTTGGATTCGTGTCTCTAGCATGTCGCCCTTTCCTCTTGGGATTTCGATATTTTCGCGATACTCTCCTCCTGAGGTGAGCAATGGCAAGACAAATACGATCTATCTATAAGTCACCGACTTTTGTGGAGTGTTTAATAAATCTCAATAATTAATACACAAATGAAATTCACAGTACACAGCACAAAGATATATGACTTTTCTACTTTTAGAAATATCGGTGAGAAGGAAAATGAATCCTCACAAACCTTGAAGCAAATCAATTGAACTAAATGTTGGATTCAATTTTAGTTCCAAATCTAATTCTAGTGAGTCTTTCGAGATACATTTTAATTAAATGAGAAAAATCAAGTCATAAAATGATCAAGATAGTGAATGTGTATTACAAATTGAGGTCACTCCAATTTAACCGACTAATCCAAGGAACCCATGAAAACTAACCACGAGAATGACTGAGTAACCTATTTCGCTCGAAAAAAAAATGCCCTGATACTTTTTATTGATCGCAACACTACAATTAGGACAATATCGCGCAATGCAACGTTTATTCCTCAAAACGGAGGAATAAACAATTTAAGACGCAGCGGAGTTCTGTCGACGCTAAACGCTGCTGAAATTGGCGTTTACATCGACGGTTATTAATGACTCGCAAAGTGATGGGTGCAGCACTCATAAACTCGGTGACTATACGATTGAAACGAAAATAAATAAAGGAAGGACGCAAATTTCATATTTTCAGGCAATAAAAGGGAACTTGTTCCATGACAAAAATAAAAATGTTATCGTAAAATGTATCTTTGTTCTTTATCCTTTCCGTCCAAAAACTGCAATTTTTCTGATAAAATCATATAAACAATGACTTTTACTCAGGCACTAGAGAAATTTTTTTTTATTTTTGCTGATTCTGCTTTTTATCCTCGCTTTGAATGAACAGCGCGAATGCATTCCGTGCCAATGTGCTGTTGGCATTAGTGTCACTCAGTGGCTGCCAGAAACGTCCATAGTGCATTAACTACTAGAGACCATCTAGAATAATTTGCGCATAATTTAGAAATAAACAACGCATAAAGTATTGCGTTGTACAATGACAGATTTAATCGATAAAAAAATCACACATTAGATATATTGTTATTTTTCATGTAATACAAGATTTATTAAAGTTCCTAAAAAATTTAGCGAACCGAAAAAAGTTATCCCGTTGAAATTATTGAAAATATAAAGCCGTGACTAGCGGAAGCAGACCACTATTCATCGTCCAAAGTTTTGAACGCATGGATGACTCTAAACTTCCTTAAATAATAATGTTCAAAATATTCCCTCTACTTAAAAAAAGAAAAAGAAAAAGAAAAAAAGAAAAATCGAATCTCTGGCAACATTGCGTGTTCTCGCGTGAACGTCGTGCTCTAATCGTCGTTGGCTGGTAAGCGAACGAATTAATGACAGACCGGAAGCGGCGTTTAATTAAAGTACGCACGTCCGGCAGAGACGTTTTCACGAGGCTCAGTTGCTTGCCCGGCTGTTACGTAATTTCGAAGGGAAGAACAATAAATTATCGCGGTGTGTACTAATAATCCTGAGTTTCTGAATACGCGTCGTCACTTAGCGAGTTAAGTCCCGCAGAATCGACTGCGTCATCGAACTACCGTGGCATTGTTGTAATGATTATGTAATAGGTGCTAATAGTGCACTCACGCGTTCATTTGTACAATAGTATAATTGCCGCGGATGCTTCTCAAAGCAGGATATAATCGTTATATACTATTATGTATAATTCTAAAGCTGAAAAATGACGTCCGTCTCGACAGCGATAAATTTAGGTGCTCAGTAACAAAAAATCAGTAGTTTTTATTTATTTTTTATATTTTACATAATATCAAAATTTGCAAGATATATTTATAAAAAATAATTAAATTTAAAATATTTATAAATAAATATTTTAAATCATGAATATATTTGAGAAACGAGAGAAAAGACAAAGAGATGTTCAAAGAAATATTACGATAAATTGTTGGACAAAAAGTTTTATGCTTTTCTTTTTACGCTGATAAATGTATATGTCAAGTGAACATGTTCAGCCTTTACGATTCATCAATACTTACGCTTAGAAATAGCGCGAGACAGAATTGCCGCTTCACTGACGATCACGTCTAAAAACGACACAAATTTACTACTGAAAAATTAATTGCTACTGCCAACGCGACTCATTTTGATTACGTCGCCGTGTATAACGGGACTGGACTTTTTCATGGAGCGAAACATGAGCGATCGCTCATAGTGTTAATGACTTCTGCGAATGCCGGTCGTGCTTAAGTTATTAGTAATTAGTTCACGTGGCGAATTCTGCAGTTGAAATTTCTTCATAAATTTGACCAACGGGCGCCAAATGTATTATCATGTAAAAAGTGTTACATTGATAAAAACAAGAGTTCTTCTCGTAATTATAATAATTACATATGTGCACATCTTGATAATCGAGTATTACACAAGGTATTTTAAAAAGTGGTTCAGACAGATATTTTCAGAATCTATCTTCTCGTTTGTTAAAGACGAAGAAGATTCGTATAATTAATAGATTTGACATCGCTCATTAAATACTCCTTATAACTAAGTTTCCAGGAGATATTTCCGTTCATTTTGAAGTTTTGAATAACACACACACGTGCGTCATTCATTTTTATCCGTAGTCCGACAGAAACCCGAAATAGCAACCTCATTTTCTTCGAGAGGCTTTTTTTTTCTAGCGGCACTCGGAAGATCTCGACGCGCGAGAGGCGTAGAATCGAACGATCGAAAGTCACGAGAGCGATCGTTGTTTGAAGAAACGTGATGTCAGGCGAACCGATAAAAACCGATGAACTCGGCACGGCCGAAAGTCACGGCGAAGGAGAGAGAAAGCGATTTCTACGGATCATAATAAACGGACGGGCCAGGCCGGTCGGGTGCAAATGATTTTATTGCTAAGTGTGTTACGGCGGGAATTAACGACCCAGCAATTATTCCGTCGTTCGGCTTTTTATGCGCGAGCGATTCCTGTGGGAAACCAGGCACGGACGGTGCGCGCGGAAGTGCACCGCGCCTCGCGATCATTACAATGTAACAGATTCGTAGAAATCGTTATCCAATTAGTGCCGGACGACATCGCGGAAGGGCAGTTATACGGTGTGCTTTTCAATAATTGAATTTAGAAAATTCTGTGCCTCGGGCTTTTTCTCCATCTTATTTATCCCTTCGCGAATCTACCTTTCTCCGTAATATGTAAAATACAAAGAATTTCTGTAATAAAATATTTTCGTTAAAGAAATTCCCCTATAAATTCTCCACACAAAAGTTTAAATTCAATACAATTTTATGTGATAAACTCTAAAAATCGTGTCATAAATACACTTCTTAATTTTCGTGAAAGTTGATTGCATGTATTTCACTGGTTAAAATACACACTTTTTTAGAATGTTATTATCCAACATCTCACCCATTAATTATCTCGGCGCGCGACCGCTTATTACAACAAAAACTCGGCACGTTTAGTTAACAAAATAAGCCTGTATATGTCGAATATAAAAATTTATCTCGAAAATTTACGTTATGTACATTGTAGAAATCAATGCGTGCAACACGACACATCGTTTTGCATTCGACGCAAATGATCTTTGTAACACAGCAAAGCATTGATTACATTCTTATAAAGTATTTTGTATCATGTAAGAGCTAATTATACTCTTGTGGTCAGGTTTGTGTTGCACGACCGACGCGATTGATAAACAGTTCCCACGTTCTCCTTACGTCTCTCATTAATGTTTTGCCGATGTTGAATTGCTAAATAACACTTTCAGCGAGTTTTGTTCATATACTTTTGTCATTACGCAGATTCTATCCGCACGCTTAGTCCGATTGTATAAGAATTCTGCATAAAAATCCGCAGATCGGTATTAGATGTAAATAATTCCGTCAATTATACGTAACGATAATATAACGATTATACGATTAAGAATGATAAATTGCATTTTTTTAAATCACTTTTTGCTCTTTAGAGAACCTTTCACACATATTGCTTAGAATTGCTCTTTTTAAGACGCTTTTAAGAAGACCTTGACGAACTATCGCAAGCGTTGTTGGGGATTAATCGACCATTGCTAGTTCTAAGCCAGCTATGGATCATTTTTATCATAGTAAAACACAGTAAATTTCCGACTTGTTGGCAACAAGTGTCCCGGCGTGTTATACAGCACGCGCGGCTTAAGTTTCAGCCGTGGACGTACCGAATTTCCGCCGCACCTGTTGCGAAACGTTTCGAATTTGCCAGCGAGCAGTACTTTCCACCGCGGTACTGCGGTTCGGTTTAATTTCGGGAATTATTATATCCCTCATGTACGCGCGCGTGTCGCGCCGCGTCTCGCAGCTTCGTCGTCTCTATTTTTAAATATTATCGCCGCATTCTCGGCACATCCTCTCTTCCTCCCTTCCCTGCCTGTCCCCACAGATCTCGTATTTCAGTCTTCACGATTTGCCTTGTTTCTTTTTTTTCTGATCGAAATTAATCGCGGTCTATGGATCGACGCTTCGCGGTGACTACCGACCTTCTATTTTCTATTTTTATCTCGCGCTTCTCTTTCTCCTTTTCTTTCCTTCTCTCTTTCTACTTCTCGTCGTCGGAAATAAAATTCACGCACGAATGAAATGATCGAGAGGCTAACGCTTTAGAAGATGGACTATTCGTCCAATAGTTGTTCTAATCATCCACGGTAACGTTCGATAATGGATTTCGATCGCAGTGACGATCGGCCATCGCGACTTTTACGAGTAATCAGGGACATGAATCGTGGACACGCCATGGGAGCCATAGCGTTAACGGAGAACGTAAAAATGTTTAAGAGGACGAAGTTAAAAAAGACGACGTGCAACCTTGAACTCGCGATGCCGTTCGACTGTTTACCTCTGTTCCAGTTCCATTTTTACGATTTTCGAGTGGATTTACACCGCGAGAATCACGGTTTTCCATTGCGCTTCTTCGGCGCGACGACCGTCGTCCTTCGCGCGACGCAGCCCATGCAGTGACGCACTATTATGACTGACGAAGCGTCTTATTCGCACGACTTGCCGTAATAATCGTCTCCTCGTCAATTAACACCGCGCCAAACCCATGCCCGGCTTCATTACGCCACCTTTGAATAATGCACGCGTATGAGACGGAAAGAGAGAGAGAGAGAGAGTAGGATACATCATGTCGTCGTAGTCGTTTGAGCAATGCTTTTTCTGGAATCGCTCTCCCGTCTCGCAGCCTCGACCTCGCTCCAGATAATCCAGATAGTCCTCAAAACGTTCGACAGTCTTTAATTCCCATTGGTCGCGGCAGCGCGGTCGTTTTTCAGGAATACCGACAGCTCAATCGCCGGCCGGTACAAAGGAGAGATAATCGATTCGTTCATACCAGGAAATCAATTGCGAGACGTTTAATTACTTCACGGAGGTCGCGTAATTGCGGGACGTCGGTCTTCGTGTTACAATGATTATACGAACGTGATGTCATTTAGAGAAAAAGCGCATCGTGTCTTTCCATATGTAACTGCGTTAGATTGTTAAAGCTGTCTATACGACAAACATTTTTCTTTTCCTTCGTTTGGACATTTCTAGTAGACATTCTTTTAACGCTAGGGGATCGATTCGCAACGACGCGACAATCGCGTACACGTGAACGCGGATTTTACGAGCGATATCCTCGGCCTCGTTAATTTGCCGTCTCGTCCAGTTGGCTGGCAGCGTCCCCGAGAGTTCTGGCCAAATGAGTTCTAAGTAACCCCACGATCCGCAAACGCCTGTTGTTTATTAATCGAGCGTTTTAAGATGTTCACAACGAGGTCAAGAAATCATCGACGGGAGAGGGTTATTGATATCGATTCCCATTATTTTCATCGCATGTCTCTTATCGACATGCTCGTTGATGTTAATCCCTAAATGCCTCCGGTGGATTTTATGAATTACTCTGCAAGTTTGCTGCGCTGTCGATAAACTCAATTTAAATTTGACAGGGTGCCATCCGTTTTCCAAGCGCTTGGAAATGGTAAATAGAAAAATGTGGTGCAAAATTAAATTTATTCTTGGACATTTCGTCTTGCGTATAAAATAAAATTAAAAAATCTCGAAGATATAAGTATATAATAAAAAACATATTAATATCGTTGTACATCTAATGATTTTTACCGATTTTTAAGATCATCGAAAGAATACTCAACTTCCCTTTTGTTACGCTTTTACCGTTTTTCTTTTCTTTCACAGTACCGGCAAACAGGTGGTCAGCGCAAGCTCGCTTTTACACACGACATAATTAATTCATGAGTATGTGCATAATCAGAAGTCGTTTATTCGGACAGTGCGTTTAATGCCTCATAAAATATATCTTAAAAATCATTAAATTCTCTTTGCTTCCCACAATCAAATTTTCTTGTAATTATCTTAAATAATTATGTTAATGATAATAATGATGCTGGAGAGGGGGAGGGCGATCCTCAACGAGGTTCGCCTGTGGCACTCAAACTCAGATTAGGTCCATTGTGCCTGCCTCTTCTTTACGGGATAAGGAGCCACTGAGATTTGAATCCAGGACCCTTTCGTTATGTATACGTAGTCGCTTGAATATCTGTAAATTTTACATTCTTTGCAATATGTATTTAAATAATATTTCTTAGATATTGACGCGATTTTGGCAAACGTTAAAAGAACTTGTTATACGTCCTCATATATGTATTATAAATCTTTCTTATGAGTGAAAATGTATTCGTTTCACACTTACGTCATCTGTTATTGCTACTATAAAATTATGGCAATACATATAAATGCTTGCAATCAGACGGAAGTAGGAAGTGTAACGGATCATAATCGGTGACTAGAAATATATCGCGCGATTTTTTTTAACGAAAAATTTGATTGTCCGTTACGAGATAGCTGAATGATAGTGACACGGTGCTTAGGAACAGCGAGAACGATGGTCGATTTTATAACGCGAAACGGCGCACCACATCGACTGCCCAAGCGAAAATTGAACGCTATTAATACTTCAAATAATAGTTCGAATGCATTACGCAACCGAATAGAGAGCTATTAAATGCGGAATGCGTGGCAAAACGAGATAATGGCGAAACTATCAATCCGCCGTTAAAGATGAAAAATGTGACTCCGGTTAGGAAATGGCGGCCACAAATAATAGGATCGTAATAGTGTCCACGCGAAAAAGTTCACTGCGAATAGACGATCATTTCATGTCGCTCAAACGCGAACGAATACACTTCGATGACAATAAAAAATTTACGTTCCCATTATTTCGTTATTACATTGTGTCCCGCTAGTCGACGTTATTGAGTTATTCAAACATCTGACACGCGAACGAATGTTATTTTACAATTTTCGACAAATGCAACCAATAAAGGAAAAAATGGATATTTATAATTGCAAGTAGAAAATAAAAATATGTCACTGCTGACATCACTTGTACTTCTCGTGTAAATTACATGGATAACTTTATGTGAGAATAGCAATCATATTAACGTAGACTTTTGCGAATTTTATTTTTGCACCATGCGCTGATGTACAAAATATAATTTTTAAATGTTACGTCAAGTTATATCCTTTAACAGCTTTGATATTTGTTCATGTTTGATTCCATCATAAACAGTTGATTTTAGCTTTTATGGGTAATTTTAGTCTAACATCGTATAGTCAAAACTTGTAATTTGAACAAAAAATAGAAAATAGTCAACTCTACGTTTATAAATTGCATAACAATTAAACGTTCATCAAATATTTCATACTTTCAAATTCATTTGTTCTTTTTCGGGAAACCGTCATGTTTTATATGATTTGACATTTACAAGAATGTGTTCTCGTTTGAGACATCTCAGAAATTACATGTCACCATATTCTCACGAATCACCCGGTATAACCGCACGAGTAGACTTAATTATCGGCTCAGAGAGCGCAACAACTCGCGCGACACTCGTGGTCGGACAATTAACGAGCCGAGTGTTTACAATCCAGCGCTTAGCGACGGCAAGTGGCAATCAACCCGGGCAATTAATCGGTGGTCGGGCCCGGCCGGCGTTCTGCTGCTTAAATTCCTTAATTTGCGACGATTATGCGCGAGCGGGTAATTAAACCCGTGCGCGGCGCATCCTTACGATGTTGAAGGTGTCCTTACGGCGAAATATAGATCAGGCACTCTCCTCAAGTGCCGCAAGCGCGAAGATATCGCGATCGCGAGATATCGCGTCGGGCCGGGCCTTCTAATTGATGGGGAGAAGAAGGGGGCTTAATTCGACGTGAGCCAAACGATCGCGATGTAAACGGCCCATTTACCTGTCCGCCCTTCTTTTTGATAATAACGACATTAGCAAGCCCGAAGATACGTACAACGCCGCTCTGTGAGAGACGTCGGTTCGTATAATATTTATTTAATATTAATTAAAAAGAGCAATCGCAGCTTTAACTATGCAAATTCTCGCGTTAATTTATTGTGGTGATATTGCGAGCAATCGTTTTATGGCTCACTCTTTTTCGTCGTTATCGTCGATTTATATTATATAATATCAACGTTAATGAATACAATACTCGAGATACTTTTATGTAATTTTTTTTAATTACATTGTTAACTGCCTGCTTTAATGACATTCGAAATAACTTTTTTCTCTCTTTGTATATGCACTCTTTTACTTTACTAGTACCATCTCTGCATTTTAACTGTTTACAAATTGTTCCTTTAATTTTCTATAATGATAGAGAGGCTCAACACGCCCTTAGCGAGCATTCTTACCGTACGTACGTACGTTGAATAAGACGGCAATAGCTGCGATAAATTATTCCTTAGCGATAGCGCGTTATAGTATCACTTTCGTGATCGTTTCTGTGTAGGTCGGGTCGGCCCGCAGTTATATAGGTTTTTAATCTACACCGTGTCTCGAGCAAGTCATCAGCCGATCGCATTAACCTTCGAGAGCGGAGGAGTCAAACATTACCAGGCTAAGAACACGTTCTTATCCTCATTGTTCCAGCGCCGAGGCTCCAACTCGGAGCAACGGGGCAAGAGTAATTGAACATCAGATTCAACTGGCAAGTGTACGTCATTAATTGGTCGTTTTTGATCCAGCCTCCTATTATTATGGTTACGGCCATCGTAGATCACGTGCGAAGGGGATACGGTATCGGTGTGCAACGCGCGAAGGAATACGTGCACCGCAAATTACGGAGTGCTCTCGCGAGAAAGTTTATCAACTTAGATTAAACCCTTCTCAATCCTGAAATCCGAGATTCGAGATTCCTCAGCTTTACATTCCGTTTCGCGATCCTTCGTTGGATCCGTAAGTTCAGAAAATTTGTATCGAGGACCCGCTAGACTTTAAACGCTGTTAATTTTTAATTTTAAACAGAGTAGGACAATCGTTAACTGTTTCTTGTACGTACAAGAGCAATTTAGTATTTTTTTTATACAAAATTCTTGACAAAAATTATGTTTGTTTTATTCTGTGTATAGATATTTAATATTGCACTATAAATGCATTTTTATATCCTTTGAAAATAAACGTCGATGCTGAAAATTTCATTTGAATTAAAAAAATTTGATTTTTGTATATTATATTAAAAGATGTTTAAGATATTATCATATTGTGTATGAAATTTTAGATTTTAGACAATACGAGTCCCTGAGAAATGTCTGACGACCAGAAAAGAACTAAAAAAAGGCTCAGAACAATTGAGAATAAAAGGCGATGCGTACTGCATGTTACAAGAGAGAAAGAGAGAACGAAGTGTCGCTCGAGACAGCCGGATGCACGCTGCTCGTCTGGGCAATTAATAATTAATAGCCCATGGCGTCGAGGGGTGGGGACGGGAGGGACATTCCTTTAATTAATCGAGGCTACGTGGCCGCGCGCGAACGCTAATTACAATTTATAATTAAGCAGCTTAACTTTGCGAGGCCCCGAACAGCGGCTGGACCCGGCTACGTGCAATTAATATGATTAATCGTTCCGCGAATTGTCGGGCCCTGGGCCCCGACACCGGCTCTCTCGCCTCGGCATACACAGCATTCGCATTTAAAATCGCCCGTTGCGATCTCCGACTTCCCTCGTCCGTGCCATGATATCAACTTTCAAAACGTCGCGGAAAGAATCGAGGCAACTTTCGAGACACTGTTTAAAAAGAATTTTTTTTTAGAGAATAGCGATTAATTATATTTTTATGTTAAATTTCTACAACTCTGAATGCTAAGCTTTATAAATTTCTCAATTATAAATTTTTCATTTATCGAATTTTAGACATTCCAAATCTTTTTACTGTTTCACTGATCTTTGGTGTGAATATGTATGCATTTTTTATTTTCCGATTTTTCTTCGTATAGTAAATATTTTTTATTATTATTAATTTTTCATTATTTTTATTATTTAATTTCATCATCATTTTTTATCATTATTTTTCATATTAATTTCGATATATATATATATATATCTCTTACTATTTCCATTTCACTGTTTTTCATTTTACGAGTTATGATCAGACTAATAACACTGACGTTATGTTCACAATTGATTTCGCCGCGTCTTCTTTCTTGATTTAATATCGCATTCTTCGAGGTCCGCGAATGCCCGATTTTTTGGTCAGAATATACAGACATCTCTGATTTAGGGAACTTTCTCCTCCACTTGTGCAACGAGGTGGAGTACCGACGCGTGTTTTATGACGCAAACTGGCGCGCGAGATTTACGATGTTTCCAGATACTTTATTATTTACTTTGAGAGATTCATTTACAGATTGCATTGAGACGTTTCCTGCGACGCGAGTTCCTTCATGGCATAACATATCATGTCGCGTGCGTGTTTGTCCACGACGTCGTCGGTATTTTATGAGACGATCGTGAGTAATTCCCGTCATGGAAATAGACAAGCGTGACTTTAGATTAACGTTAACTATTGGTATCGGACGGCAATTAAATTCTCTAGGAGAATATAAGTACGGGAATGCTAATGTTGTTGATAAAATTGTCTCGCGTAATATGGGTAATATTTTTCAAATATGAAAATGATATTTCGCAAAGATATGCATAGAAAGACATCTTACGCGATGCGAAGGATATATTGCCGATAACCACAACGGGAGAAACATCAATTACAGCAATCTGATATATGTGAAAAATATCTGATCTCCGTACCGGTTAATTAATCGTGGCGGCCGAATGATAGTATTAATTTCTTATAACGCCACGCTTGTGTGTGTATACTTCGCCGAATTACTCGCGACGCGCAAAAAAGTATCTTCATGCGCGGATCGTGTTATACCCCTCAATTATCGACCTGCAATCCACATCCGGTTATGTCTGCACGGTCATGAAGCCGTCATGAATCTCATCCCCGACAGATAAAACAATATTATTTTACGAAGAGCATAAACTCGTGCGGTACCGCAGCGAGCGTGCAGGCACGCGCATTATCATATGTTAAGAAACATAGAACTGGAAAGAGATTAAGGATGTCTGGAACGTTACCGTAAGTCGCAGCGTTCCGGTATGTCGTTTTTCCATTTCATTGTACTGCAAAATCGCTGATCCAAGCTCGACGGGCTAAGCATCAAACGATGAATCTACGAGGTATCGTGGAAAATAAGAAGGGACATTAGTGTGTAAATGAGGGGTTATATGAAGGAGAGAGAAAGAGGGGGGAGAGGAGGGGAAGGGAGATGGTCGGCGAAAAACAACCTTCGCCCGATATTAATAAGAAATCGTTCGTTTCTGCTGTCTAATGAAGGCACGTAGAGAGAAGAGGCTGCGCGTGTGCGTGCGTGCGTGCTCGCGAAATAACGCACACGTACGTCGTACGCGCGGCCACAATGGTCGGGCGGGGGTGGGTCTATAGCGGCGGAGGAAGAGGGTCCGCGGCTGATTGTGTTTCTCCGAATCAATATCATTAATGTAATACAGCAGAGTGTGCTTGATGAAGGCGCGACTACGCCGCTCGGAAAAATCCACACCACTTCCCTAATCGGGGCTACCATCGATCGGGCGCACAGCAGAGATCCGCGTTCCGCTTCCGGTATTCCGCTTCTGCCATGGGTGTTCTGTTTTCGCGAGTTCTCGAGAATTCTCGGTGGCAACGAGTGAAATACGTGGGCGACTTATGCGAAGCGGAAATACTTGACGAGAAGGAAAATGTTCAGTTGTATCCGTTGTATATTTTTATACTTCTCAATAAGCTTTCCACGTCGAAGTGGATTTATGAATATTAATTATTTTTTTGCTACTTTTATTAATACTGTATATTGAATTAATTATATTTTAAGTATAACTTTTACATATTTTTCAGGGGTTTCTTTATAAATTAAAATTATTCATGCCAATTTTCAAATTATGACTCAAATTGAAGATAAATTGAATAGTCTAATAGATGTATCTTTCTTTTCTATTTAAGCGAATACATTGTCGCAACAGAAAATTTATATTGGAGTGAAGGTACTTTTTGATCTTATAATAGGTACACTTCACGGTATAATATATTATAATTTATTCGTAACAGGCATACGATGTTTTAGATGTACTAGTTATTAATTATAGATCTCTACGATTACTGCCTGCAGTAATTACCGTTCTATCGTTTTTAGTTCGGTTGCAACACTTTATAAACGAATCGGCTTTGTGATTAAGCCGTGACTCAGTATTCATAATCGTATTCCGTGTCGAATGCTTGACACACCGATAAGCCGGTTGTCAATGGCCGACAAAAAAGTTCGATTTTAGATAACTACGCGCTTTGTTCATCACGGTCGTGATTAGAGTGCAGATTAGAAGCGAACGTATGCTAGTGGCGGCTTAATGTTGATACTCATAACGTATGTAAAACACGACACGATGACAACTACGTTGTCAATGACCTGTGCAAAAGTCTTTATTTCAAGTGTTATTGTGCTTATAGAAAATTAATGAAACGAGGAAAACGCGATTAAGTATTCTCATTTCTTTTAATAACGACAATGATTATGACAATAGTATTTAATTTGATAAGTTTGTAAAATATTTCACAATATTTTTTAATGCCACGTATAGAAGAGAGAAATAGTAAAAAGATACAAAGGACACTCCTTACTTATAAAATAAAAACATTGTGTGTTGGACAATTTGTTAAATAATATAGAGATTTTAAGTATTGTACGTTGTATACGTGATATTAATTATCTTTTATTAACGACAAATGATATAGATACCGCATTTTCATTTATGGCTTCATTCACCCCCGCTCGTGATTAGAGTGCAAATGCTTATTAGCGCGGTCACTCGTATCTGGTGTTCTCGTCACGCTTTATCGTGACGAAGGCGCGAGGACGTTTCTTAGGTATGTAATTCATGAAAAGAATATTCAATGGAATTGCTCGGGCATTGGCAATGGATATGTCCGACGTGCACCACATTGCAATTTACGGCGATCTAATCGCGGCTAAAGTTCAGGGTCGTGCAGCCTCGGGCTCTCACAGCACGGATCACGCGTTGATCAATATCGGAAGAAACTAAATTTTTATCTTCAATTTTTATCCCCGCATCTTCTGACTTCGCGATTCAGTTTCGCGGGGTCTCCGCAAAGATCATCTGCATAATACAATGTGGCAATGCTCCATTCTTCGAGCCATCGAATAGCGTTTGGTATTTTTGAAACTGTATCTTGCGATATAAAGAAACTGTAAGAGAAAATATTTTATCTTTTCATAATTATCTTTTTTAATAGAAACGTAAAAGAATCAAGTTTTTCATAATTTTTAAAATTGTAAATAAAAATTGCATGTTTTATATATTTTTAAATTAATTAAAAAATTAAAAGTTTTTTGTATTTCTTTTGTTGAATGAAAGTATCTGTCATGTTATTTTATTTACTTGTATCATTGATATACTTGCAAAACCAGTTCACGCGTTTGACTCAATTTTTATTTCCCGAATCAAGCGTTCGTATCTCATATCCTCGTATCTCGTATTCCATCCTAGAGCGACCGTCGCGATAGATTTCGATAGGTATACATAGCACAAGACATGAGCACGGTTTGCACGCTCTTCAGAATCGACCGATCGATAGCTCGTGTGTCTTTAGAGAATAAGCGGCGACATATAAGGAGCGAAAGATAAAAAGAAGTATGTTATCGTTGAATATTCGCGAGAGAACGTGAACATCGCGTTTAAGATCTTTTCAAAAAATGGTGTTTCAACAATTCAGTAAATCATATTCTTACAGAGTAATTTAGAATTTTCAATCTTAATTTTAACGACAATTCTTTAATAAAATTTGTATATATTTTTCTTTGAGTAATACTTTAAGAAGGTTTTTTTATTACATTTCCTAAATTTTGACAATTTTTAAATTTAACATTTTGAGAAGAATACAGTTTACTTAAATTTTAGTAAACCTGTTTTTACTTAAAATTTAATAAATTTTCATTTAAATAAGAATTCCAAACTGGTTATCGTGCATATTTAAATTTTCGTACATTTTGCATAAATCTTACGTTTTACTTGAAAAAAATTCTTTCTGAATAAAGCAGAATTGGCAAATAGAAGCAAAAGTAGAAGCAGAATTATCTCTAATTAACATAACTACGTTCAATAGGTCGAGTCTCCTTTGAGAAAGATTAACTTTTCTCCGCGATATTAACTTCCGTTGAAGCTGTCGGCGCTACAGTGAAATTTTCCAGGGGATTATTAGCGGGGCTCGCGCTGCATCGACCGTGCGTAGAACGTCGCGGGTGCGACCTTCGTGATATCTCCGTCTCCTTTCTACAAGGGACAGTATGGCACCTTCGACCAGGTCGGTGTGAGTTAATTAGAGGCCACTGTGTATACGTACGTCGTTCCTCCCTCTCTCTCGCCCCTGTCGTTCACCTTTTCCAGCGTGGTAGTCCTCGGTCGAGCGTAGCACGAGAACGGAGGAACCCTCGTAAGGGCCTGGTGGGGGTGTCGCGGTAATATCCAGTACGTGCTACAGGTCGACCGCTTATTAAAAACATCGAGCCTCGACTAAGCGCGTCCCTTTCTACCCTTAGGGCGAGAACACAATACGCGAGCTCACGAACGCGCGCGCGCGCGCGCGCACAGAAACAGTCATGTATGTACACAGACACACACATATGTGCGCGCGCGCGGCAAGTGTACTGTAACCCGAAAGAATGTTACCGCCACTCGCCCTTGCACACGGGCTAAACTCGCAGCTTATTACGTCCCTGGCAGCCAGGCACAGGGATTATTAACTTTCGCAATTTTACGCACGGGCCTCCGATATTGTAGACCCGCAATCCTTGTCTATTTAAATTTGCACGATCCTCCCGCCCGACGTTGCACGGAGCGGTTTCTCCGCGGAATTGTTGCGTCCTGGTGCAATCTCGCAGCCGAGGCTAATATGGGTATGTACGACGTCTCACGTGACTCGCATTGCTGGTATTTACTGGAAGTTATGAGAGTGAAGTTAATCCACGAGTTATGACTTTTATGTTTAATCAAGCTTTACACATTGGCAATACGTATATTTTACAAGCATATTTATCGTTACTTTATTCTCGTATTTTAAACTTGAGGAAACTATTCAATTTATTACGTTATGTTCTCAACTTAAAATTGAATCTAACTTTATTAAGTCAAGATTGAGACTAATCAATAAATTCCTTTTGAAAAATGTATCTGAAATATTGCAAAGTACTACCACTTTCTTGGGATATAAATACCTCAACCTGTTGTAGATATCAGATTTCTGATGATTTTTAATCGAACGTGTTATAAATCAACCAGTTTAATATTTATACATATCTATCAATACAGAAACGGAAGAGAGGGGGAACGCGATAAATCGCTATAATGATCGCTGGGTCGAGTTTGATGTGTCGCGCAGTTACCCTTCTATTGCGGTAAATACCTGTACTGCAGGAAATTGTTGCAGTGTAGCATGTCACGGTTGCAGGTGCAATTACTGCTATCTGCGTTTGTAATCGTACGTATGCCGCACCGGCGCTTTTCACAGAACAATAGAAACGCGGCCGCGGGACTTATTTATCACGCACCACGCTGTAAATTTGCGCCTACTGAGATCAATTTGTTCGACGAAACGAACCTCTAACCGATTGCCTCCCTCGCATCCATTTCGCAGATTACTTTTGCCCCTTTCTTCGTCCGCAACGACGTTTCTGCCTAGCGCAAACAATCGGCTTCCCGGTATTACGTGGTAGACGCAAAATTACAGCGGACCTGTAATTGTGCCATTCGAGTTGATAATTGTCCGGGTTCGTACCGATTTCAGCGCCGACAACGGTATAGACTTGATAGTTACGGTCGAGTAATGTTCTCGAAATAGTTTATGATCCGCAGTAAAAAAAATACATTTGTCAGCGATACATGTAGAATTTCTATTGTACATAACTCGATGTAATCAAGTGAGATGCGAAAGAGAGCGAAACATAATTGTTTTTTTTATGCTTTTAATAAATATGAAATTTGTATTTTGTTATTTATAAATTTTCCGAAAGATAACTTTACTTTTTTTACATCATAAATCTCAATTTTCCAAATATTGTACTAGCTGAAGAGTTAAATTAAAATCAGAAATAATAAACTGCGCAGTTGCATTGAGATACATATTGGGAAAATTCTCGAGAACAAGATTTTACGTTTGTGTGAGTTGAGATTCGCTCCGAAACGTAAGAGCCTCGTTGAATTTCGAAGAATTACGAGCGACGTTCGTTTCTCTGTCGCGACAACGGCTTCAATAATGTCGCGTCTCCGCAGGGGGTTGGTCGAGTTAACGAGACGTCATAAGGGCCGAAGCATAATTGCGTCAAAGACGTAACGGGAGTAATCGTACGCCGGCGTAGACTCGATTGCAACGCGTCTCACGAGGAATGGAACGAAGAAGCACAGACGCGAATCGTTGATGGCGTTGAGGGAAGGGAGAGACGTAGGCCGAGGCAGAGTGCGTCTCGTAGGGGAATGAAACGGAATTAAGGAGAGAAATAGTGCGTCGAGAGAGGAGAAACTGGCCCGTCACGGGGGTTCACCCCGACAACGGTTGCACGCACACAACCGCACGCGACACGCGTTGATGACCGAGACTCGTCCCTAATTGCGCCTGATGACACCGTGTCCTCGGGGGTGGAACCGCAGAGCACCCTCCAGGCTTTCTCTTTCCCCGACGCTGACCCAACGACGAACCCTTCGCCACGACACGACCAGGGAAAAGTCTGCTCGGCCGGGACATGTGTCGTGCTCAAGCATCCGGAAAAGCACACCGGGTTATCTAGGATCCGGACCGAAAATACACGCCACACACCAGAGGGTTCCTCGAGCTTCTCTTTCGCTCGTCTTGTTCCTTTTTTTTCCGTTTACGATCTCGTCGCCTTTATCTAAACTTCCATTATGCAAACCACGAAATTAAGTCTTTTTACACGAGAATTTTTAATTGAGAATTTATTCTTATCATTCAATTAATATTTAAATTTGTTGAATACGGACTTATATTTTATTCGTATGATACGGAAGCTGACGATTTGCGAGTAAATGCGACATTATTTAAATGCAGTACCAAGACTTGACGACGTTGATACGTATAAAGTGCCTAATAAAAGATTCTGTTTGAAGAACGCGTGCTGTACCTAATGACTGGCAGGTATCATTATTCTCTTCAAAGAGAAATGTTATTGAAGAGGAATATTCAACTATTCCTAACGCTACCAGCTTTGAACAAAAGCGAATAAAAGGCTTGTGACATAATGGAAAATAATCGTAATTGAGGATATTTGCAGCGAATAGAGAGATAAGATTTTTATTAGACACATAAGGTATCTTTGTGAATTTCACTTTGAGATCGCGTTTTCGCTGTAACTCATTACTTTGCAGAACACTGACATAGCCGGTGGAGTTTTATTTCCTTCAATTTTATAAAATACGACAAGTTTTTTAAACTTACGTGTTCACGATAGTTTTCCTCAATATCTAAACGTTAAATTGTGCCAATTTTCCTTCTGGATATGAAACGTAATAATTCGACGTCGATCGATTAACTGGCGGTCAGTCTTGGCATTGAATCGGGAATGAGTCTCTCGTGGAGGAGCGATGCACCGAAACGGAGATAGAACGTCGACCAGGCACGTTATGAATATATTATATCTCCGGCTCCAAGGGATGCTGGCACATGCGCCGACTAGGTGGCTCCACCCTGTCCCCCGCCGGGACACTGTCTTCCTCTCACTCCACCCGTGGCCTCCCGGAACCCTCCCGCTTCTGCTTGCACTAATTATACATGCGCTAACCAACCCACCTCCAATGAGGCCCGACCTGTCGCCCTCTCTGCAGAGAGGGTTGAACCACTCTTGTCCTCCCCGCCCGGAGGCTGGGTGGAGCGTGGACCTGCTCTCGGTGTCTACCATGAGCCTCACTTTGCTTAATTACACGGAGGCGTTAACTAACTTTCGCCCACCCATGCTTTGCAACCCTTTGCTCGCTCAGGAAAGGGAACCGCAGCTCGTTGATTGGCTCCTGCGTTCCGCTAACGCAAATTGCATCGGAGAAATGTCTGTCTTGAATGGTTAATTGTGCAAATTACCATGGTTCTCGTACTCGAGGTGATTTGAATATCGCGGAACCCGGTGTGCTTACCTTCACATCTACAAGCGTGATGGCACAACGTCATATACATATTTTATACATCTTTTTTATTACGCAGTTTTTAATAAAAAGATAATTTATTTTCGAACATTAACATCGATCAATATTATTTGTAAGATTAGCATTTAGTGATTTGCAACCGTAATTTTTGAAGTCTCGTTAATTCAGAACCATCAGAAATAATTACACAGATGTTCGATGTAATTGCGCAAGTTTTCCTAGATTTTATATGAAGAAGTTTTACTATTATTATTACTGTTACTACTACTTAGCACCTCTTGCCATATATACAACGCATCATTATCGTAGTTTCTATTTGAAATCGCTATTGTACTCGAATATCTTGCATCAGAAATCCATCTGCCAATTGGCTGCCTTCTCGACCAATTTCACGAAGTCCGTCTGGAAAAAGCGGATGCCGCTCTTATTATAATTTTAACTACTAGTTTACATCATTCTCGTCACGTTTGTCTCGTCACACCGACCTAATTCCCGACCACGAATGAACTCCCGTAATTTCTACGAATCCGAAAGAAACTCGTAAGTCTCGTCAGTACTCGGAACCGACATATGTAATCGCACTCAATTCAAAATGGTTAAACGCAGTTTACAGTCATGACATGAAGAAAGCCAAAAATATATATGTAGATCTCATGCCTTTGGCATTCATATAATATAGATAGAATTCAAATAGAAAGTAATTTATCTTTATCTCTGTTGGGAAATAAATATTGAGAAAATGTGTTAATGATAATGAATTGTAATATTTAAAGTATTAAAGCACTATCTATAAATTCTTGACATATTTTTGGAATCTCTTCAAAAGGGTGATACTTGTACTATGTATTAGTTACCCGTGTAACCCTCTACCTTCGTCTGAATACTTTTCGTGGGACGATATTCATCTCTGGATGAAGTATTTTTAATAGACATTGCGCAAGAAGTAGCGATCACGCAACGTCCAATTTACGACAGTAGCACACGCGCGGGCTACCGAGATAGAACATTTCTCCAGCTCCAGCTCGCCTCTCGTTTCCATGGTGGAAATGACCGAGACGAAGCCGCGTAACGTCGGGGCAACGGGATAAATAAAAAGCGGGTGAGAACGAGGAGAACGACTGCGCGCAAACATACGGCATGGAGAAAGAAAGACAAAAGGAAACGCGATGACGCGGAGGGTTGGGAGGGTAACGGGAAGACGGAGAAGGTTGAAACGGAGGGTGACGGCAGCGGCGGCGGCGGCGGCAGCGGCGGTGGAGAGCTAGGGTCGAACCTCTTTTCCCTTCGCGGAAGAGGCCAGGAGAGAGCCGCGAAACGCGGATTCGACAAATCGAAGTGTGTGCCCCTCGAAGTGTGCGCGGACGGGGCGGCAGCGAGGGGGGAATAGACGACTAGCGGGGCAAAACGAGGATTCGCGGGAGACACGACTGTGCGGGATGAAATAAGAGGGAGTAAGAGGGAGAGAAGGGAGAGAGAGATAGCGTGGGTGGCGGTGTGTATGCCGCCTTCGACGCGCAGGCCCTATGCAAAATAGCGGGGCTGGTGGGGTGGCGGTGCCGTTGGAGACCCCCCGGAGCCGTGCGACGGGGCAAACAACCCCTTAGTTCTGCCGTAGTAGCGGCCGCAGACGCCCCCACCACGTGTGCGTGTCGCGCGAGACGCTACTCGTTGCCGTCGTCGTCGTCGCCGACCGTCGTCGTATGTCATCGTCGTCGACGGTAGCGCCACTTCCGACCGGAAGTCCGTTCGGACCCTCCGGTTTGTTTGCCTCCCTTTTTATGAAGGGATTCCCCCGCGTAGCGCCATTGGGCCTCGTCCCGGTCGATTTTCCCCGAATTACGGGAATCGGGGTCCGCGGCTTGCGAAAGCTCAAGTGAAGACTAGTGTGAACGTGTGACACCGGAAGCGAGATCCCGCGATACGTGCGCGAGCGAAGGGACATCCTTGACGAAGGATGTGGCGTTGTGGGTAACTGAGTCGTCGGCAGAATCGACTCTGAGCGAAAACGAGGTAAAATCAAAGTGAATTAAAAGAATTAAGCAAATGGCTGATCTTTCGGTTCGATTCAATCGGTGCAGACATGAATTCAGGCTGCTCATGAATTCTCTCTTCGGCTCACGAGTATTGCGCTGGCGCGATTCAAGTTCATTGTAGGAATCAGCTTGATCCGAAATCGATGATGTCGCGCCACTGAATCGTCTACAAGTCCGTTCTTACCTTGTCTTCGCGAAGTTAGGCAATTATTTGCCATAATGTGCTTCTATAATGAATATCACAGCGCTTTGTACACGTAAAGAGCTTCGAATTCACGATCGTGAGAAGTGTGAAGCGCTGCATAGAGATTAGTGATAACGCAAACTACCGCTAGTGCGGCGATCTGAATTACTGGTTTTGGTATCACGGTGGTATCGCTGCAGGATTTCGCTAATCGAGCCGCAACGAGGAAAAATAATCGTGAGAAAACATCGACGCGCAACGCGAGCGAATTCTTTATAGCGTGTGCAATTTCCATTTTTTTTTTAATTGCTCTTAAACTATGCGCACTCGAGCATACACACGCGAAGGAAAAATAGAATTGCCGCGTTCAGAATGGGCAATTAAGTGTACGGCGTAATTAATACGCCTGACCGCGCTCGTAAATCCTATCAAAGACGCTATTATCATCTTTCACGGAATCCTCGATCCCGGGATCTTGACAATTGGGCGGCTGATAACAACAAACTTTGAAAGTACCCGAGTGTCCAAAGGATCCAAGGGACGAGAGGGAGCGTACGCGAATGACGACACGCGCAAGGAGGAAGAGGAAAGGTTAAAAATAGGTAGAGATGTGGTTGATTAATCGCCGATCAATTAACAGCCCGCGAGGCCCGGAGGCGGCTGGCGTTACGTCACCTCTCGGCTCGCAGCCCGGCAAGGCTCTCTCATTAATTAGTTATTAACGGCGCGCTGCGGTAATTACAGATGCAAATTGGTCCCAGTCTACGATCTACGCCCGTCATTATTTCCACGGCGATTTCGCAATCCCGCCGCCGCGCCGCCACGATCCCGCCGCCCAACTCTCGGCGCGAGAACGCCGCCGCAGCGTCGTGAAAAAGTGCGCGAAGGTGGAAGGTCGAGGTAAAGACGAATCGTCTTGGGACGGATCGAACGAGTCGGAGTCGCGGATTCAAGCACCGAGCGCGAGAGAGACGGTCGGTCCTCTCTCTCTCTCCTTCTCTTTCTCTCCGTTCCTTCGTCTCTCTCGCTCTAATCGTCTGGCGTAACGAGCGTGTGCGAACAATTCGGTGGACATTTCGGGAAATTATTTACGACGCGAGAATGCGCACGAGAGGTGAGACGTGCGTCGATAAAACCTGGCGAGCGGCTCTTTATCGCGCTCATGTAAACTACATACGATAATACGCATATATATATATATATATATATATATATATATATATCTTTCTCCCGGCATTTAATATTTTAGCGAAGTAAAAGAGAAGCCTTCGATGTTTACTGCTGAATCTTCCACGAGGGTAGGGGACAGGGAAGGGTATAAATTAAATGGAAATTCCAGATGGGGGAGAGACGAATCGCTTTCGCGCGACTACTTCGCCGCTTAACGCGGAGTCGCGCCTCGGAACACGTTGCGCGCCGTTCGTACGAGAAATTATTTGCTGCCCAGGATTATTTAAGGCCGCGCGCTTTCTTGAATAATGTGTAACTCGATGAGCCGAAACTGTGCGGCACGGTTCGAGGCGGGATCCATCTTACGCTTATTGGCGAAAGGCCAAAAAACACGCGCGATGATGGGGGGGAACGCGGTAAAAGACGTATCGCGTCCGCTCTCGTATCGAGGATCCACTGACGCGTTTATTTCGAGACGCCTTTTGTTCCCTCCGCGTAACCCGCCGATTATTCGCTTTCCCGCATTTCGATAAAACGACCGGCCCTCCCCACGTGGCCGACTGCCATGAAAAAATAATGGCGAATAGAAGAATTGAATTTAAGATGAATCGCCCGGTGACAAACCGAGTGTTGACTTACGATTTAGCGTTTGACCTTTGGAAACAAGATTCTCCCCCTTAATGTCGTAATCGCTTCTGCAAACAGCTCGCAGATTTATCTTGAGCTAACAGAGCTCTCTCTCTTTCTCTCTGGCTAATTATTTTTCTATTAATTATTTTAACGCTTCGAAGATACTAATATTGAATACATACATGTATATGCAATTCTATTTTAAGCTTTATAAATTTTTTCGAATCAATTTTATTAATCACATGGTAAATAATTGCAATATTTGTTTGAATCTTTGTAATTTTTTATCAATTTTGTCATGTGTGATTTATACTTTATTAACTTGATTCGAAAAAATTATAAATATTTAAACGAATGTTGCTGTTATTACTATTATTTTCAATATTCGTATATATTTTTGTATACGATTTGACATTTCTAAATCTGTCCCGGTACACACGTTAGATCTGTACGGCAAACACGACAGGAATGTAAAGTTTATCCGCTTTGCTTTCTATTCCTCCGTCGTTTCGTTCTTTCGATCGCGTTCGTCGATCATCTCGCTACGATCTACGATCAGTCGCGGCGCCGCTGCCTGACGGGAACGAGTCGCGCGATAATTACGATAAAACCGACGACGGCGCTGATCGAAGTTAATTATTCAACGCCACGCGTGCGCGCCCACGTCGTGTCCCACAAAGGGAAATCGCCTCCGGGAAAAAGGCGATAGCCCTTCGACGGTGGAATTTCGATGAAACGCACGTCTACTAATAGAGAGAACGATGAGACACGTAACACTCGCCGACGCGATCCGAGTTTCACGGAAAGCGACGCTGAGATCGATCTGGGTCGATCGGATCGTAGCTTTCGATAATCGAAAGAGAATTTGTTCGACATATGGAAAGTTCAACCGTTATTTACTTTGTATTAAAGCCTTTTGTGTTTCACCATGTTGTTACTTTTTTCCTTTAAACTTATTGTTAGTTTCACAGTGAGTCAGTATTTTTTATATGTCAGAGGTCTCAATATTAAATTTAGTAGCTAACATTTTATATGCACTGGCAATGTATTTACATTAATTTAGAATAATATCGTATCGTTAGACGCTGAAAAAAAAAACACTTTATTAAAACAAAAATTTTCCTTTTTTTTTATCAGTACAACATATTTGAAAAAAAATTGATGATTTCTACTTTCGCTATTACATGACAAGCCATTCTAAAGTCAATAAGAGAGAATTACTCTTTTTATATGCACGATTTTAAAGGAAATTCGCGACAAGCATACAGAGTTCGTTCCACTTTCCAAAAAATCGTTTGCGACGCAATAAAACCCATCTCGACTCGCAGTTATTTTTTTTTACACCGCGCGCGAAAAGAAATGTTCCCTGCCACGACCTGTCGCGGGTTTACGACGTTTTGCCAAAAATCGAAGGCCCATCACCGGACAGAGATTGGTAACGATCGCCGTCCTGTTGATTCGCGAGGGAGCCTTCGGCGGGGATCGCCGCGGGCGGTCCACGATCGCTCGTGGATTCGAGGGTGGGCGCAGGGGGGTGAAATCTCCCGTCGAGGAAAGGGGGAGGCAGGAAGCTGTCCTTTACCATCGGATCGACTACTAGCACGCTAAAATCAGCGAAACGGTCGGAGAAAGGGGCGGATGTAGGCGGTCATTCGTTGCTGTTTATTAATTCGAGGCGAGGCGAGATGCGTCCACTTTGTGCGGTTCGGTTGCTCGTTTCGCCCACGCGCTCGTCACTGCATTTCCATTCGACACGCACGCGGAACGCACACAACGCGCGTGCGACGCTAATGCGGGACATCGCGAATGAAATACGCCCAGAAAGAAAGAGAGAGAGGCAAGATCGAAATTGCCGAATGAAGATTTTTGAAAGGAGCCTAATCCCATGGGGGTGGGGGGGGGGAGTCACGAAACACGCGAGAAGGGCGATCGTAAAGACGGCGATAAAGGCGTTCGCTACTAGACTGCCGCTGCCTACGACTTTCTTTCCTGGAGGCGCGAGCGCCCGCGATGTTACTTTATTGACGACAGCCGTAATGAGGCATCCGTCCACTAATCGTGCGACGGTATTCCAGATCGTTAATAACAACGATTTTACTATGCGACGTGAATAATCATTCGTAAGAAAACACGATTAATGATGTTTGGTGGATGCATATATTATCCGGTGATATCATCCGCAAATGTAGAAAATTAATTTCGTCGAATGTATTACGCGACTGTGAAGGATAATATCGCCGGTATTCAGGCATAAGTCACAAAGTTCGAAAGCGCCAGGTTTGCATTAGCAAGTGGTACGATGACGCTAATTAAGAAACTTATTCTTTCTCGTATACCTACACAGGACGCATTAAATCCGACGTACATTGATCATCGTATCTTAGCGGGCTATAAATTTTTGCTAAGTTTATTCTGTGTAGTCACGTAGATACAATTTGGGACGGCCAATAATAATTCGTTCATTATATCACCCGCAAAAATAGCGGGCATGACAACTCCAGAGATCTCGGTAGCATTTGTTAGATGCCATACTTGACTTTTACAACGGCTGTAAAGCTATAATTACATTTGTGTATTTGTCCCAAAATTGTGTTTTTAGTTTCTTATTAATGGATTCTTGCCAGAACATCTACATGATACGGACACAAAACTGTTCGAAGGGTCAGATATATAAAGAGATATGTCACTCATTCATTCGTGTCTTAATTCAAAGAATTACGCTCTATCGATCTCCCTTACAAGACCGATCTCCCTTACAAAGTGAATTACTGCGAATTTTACAAACGAAAAAATTCATGCAGTTTGTCTCGCTAGCATCTATAGCGGTTATGATGCATTTCTCTTTTCGGGTGCTAGAGGACATTAAAAATAACTGTCTAAAGGCACTCGCGCGCTAAACCACCCACGACTCGTCTCACGTTACGATCGCATATCTCTTTTAACGGAGCAGAAATAACGAGGCCGATACTCGAACATCGTTATACAAAGCTTTTTTTCGGATTTCAAAAACGTTTCGTATCGTCGGAAATAGCTACCCGCCTCGGTAACCGAAACAACTGGCAGCCGAGCAAATCGCATTTATTACACGAAAAATAGACCGCATTTCTTCGTCATCTAAAATTAAGACCGAGAGATCCTATCTAGCTTACGAATTATGTTAAAAATGTTTTTGCATTACCACAAAGTGTATATGTATATTTTTCCACTCTTTCTCTCTCTCTCTCTCTCTCTGATTCTATGCCAAACGTTTCTTTTATCATTTAGTAGCGACATTAATTAATATTTTTGGCCATTAGTAATATTTCAAATTGACATACTGCTCTCTTTTATTTGAGCAATTAATTTCAGTGCATGATTGTAAAAAAGATTTTTAAAAAAATCTGCAATTGTAAAATAATAACGTTTATTACACAAAAAATTATATGTAGTAATTAATTTATCATAAAAAATTATAAATCTAAAGAAATACGATAGACAAAATTATATATTATGTTTTAAAGAATTTTAACATAGTTTGTATCGTGATTCTAGAAGGAAATTAATTCTATTCATAGATAGGATCAACAAAAAAATTCGCAATTAAAGTTTTCGCGCTGCTGAGCGACCGTTCGTGACATCTATAAGTGCACGCGTTATTTCTCATACTTAATTTATCCAAATTTAATTAAAAACAAATTACGTGGGAGGGGGGGAGTAAATATGTTGTGCACCTGGACGTCGAACTGCGGCTTCAAACCTCGACTTGATAAACAAATCCCAAGAGGCTCGAGCGCGCACGTGGGCACCTGCATTATGGAAAGGGAGGTTCACGATTCTGTCCTAAAGAAGCGAGAATTACGACCTGGACCGTAAAGCTTAAAAAATATCCCGATCGAGACGCACAGCGGATAACGAGGTCGAACCTCGGGGGCACCTTCCGCGCCCGGGGAGAGACATCGATGGTTATTATGGACAACACCATGGGGACTCGTGATATGGCCGTTGCGTTGCTGTAGGTCCGCAAACTTCGCTTTCTCTCTCTCTCTCTCTCCCCCCTTTTCTCCTTAACGGCTGTAAAAAATGATTCTCGCGGCGAAGGACATGTAAATTTATGAAGGCCTGGGGCCTTACGGTCGGCCGCCATTCCCGCGCACATCCCTGCGGCTGACCTGGTCGTATTGTTATGCTAACAATTAATTAATGTCGCTTTAATTGCGCCGACAGCACGTCACGCTTCCTCTCTCCCTTCCGCGCTCGCGCTTCGCGCACCTATGGTCGGCTTTTTTTTCAGTACCGGCAACCACCTTCTCTTCTTAACGCTTTTGGAAGACGGAGATTATGCTGATTAAGACGACCCATTGTTTCTATCGCTCATTGTATCTTCGGATATTTAAAGAATTGTTAAAGAGGCTTGCCGCATTTTTCTTCTTACGCACATATGAGAGGATGATTAGAAACGGGGCTCGCTTCGCGCGTATTGTCTCGCGACGGGCATTGTGGATATCTCAGGCGCGAGGCCTTTACGCAACGCGAAGCACCATTGTCGATTTGATTAATTATTGTTTCATAATTAAGCATTTTAGGATTTCACACACAAACACGCATATCTTGAAATGAGTTTTAATGAAAATTTATCGAGTCTCTATTTCTTGAAGTTTTATCTATTAAATTCTTGAATAATCAAGACAATAATAAGAAAATAAAGATAAAAATAACAAGAAATAATGAAGATAATAACGAGAAATAATAAGCCAATGTTCAAGGTACAACATCGTTAGCTAAAGGCGAAAATTATCATATTGAATTATCGTATCGATAAACACCGCTATGTAATGTTGAGACATGATTAATGCTGAACTTTATCTTCGTTATATTATATATTTATATCTTCGTCTTTTGGGCGAAGCATCGTTCGAGAGCTGTAATCGCCACACGATATCGGTAAAGAAGGTGTTCCCTCAAACAGAATGTTAACGTGTGAAAAGTCACATTATTTTCTATTGTATACCCAGGGTAACATCTTCTCTATTGAGCTCATGTCAATATAGAACATCGAAATTTATCCTTCTGAAAAATTAATAAGAAAATTAAATAAATCAACAAATTAATAATTAATAAAATTCATAATAATGTTACGTTAATTATAAATTCAATTTATTCACCGCCCGCTGTATCGCACGTTTTGCTTCCGGAACCCGCAAGGGAAGAGAGCGAGTATATAATACTGTGTATGAACAATGATGTTAGATCCTCGGTAGCATTTGGTAACATGGGTGGGAGAAATAGTAGGGATGGTTTTGTGTATTACTCGTTATTTACATTATGTACTCATTATTATTTGTTCATTACTCATTTTATTCATTTTGTCTTTTTATTGCAGGACACAAGGAGGACCGAAGAAGCGTAGATGAGTTACACCGGCCGCTTCAGTAAGTTGTGCAAGCTTTGAGCGAATATAGAGATTGCGTTTCGCGTCGACAGAATCGCGCGACATCGCGTAAAATGTGTCAGGCGCGAACGCAGGGGGTCCTTCTCGTTCGTGTCCCCTTCTCGCTTTTCTTTCAGGGGTCCGGCTAATTATACACGCAGCCCGAACGCCGTAACTCCAGATGCGACTTCGCGATGCGTCACCGAAATGTTTAACAACTCGCCGCCCGCGCGAACGTTAACGACCGCGCCTTCAGATTCCGCACTACAGGCGTTTTATCGGTTTTGCATCCTTTGCTCCTCTAGGAGAACCGGTTCTATCTTTGGCAGCATGCGCCATTGAGCGGAACAGATCTCTCGTGTCTTCGATGAAAGTCAATTTCAGTTAATCGTCTTAAAATTGCAAAAATCATTTTTATATTATGATCGTATTACGAACGTTTTAAACTGGGAGAGACTCCAATCTATTAACATTAATATTTTTTAATTTAGTTTTATTAAAATATTTAAGCTGAAAATAATCATCTAGATTTTTTGCATAAATAATTACTTGGGATTTTTTGTCCTAATGAAAATTATTATTAACTACTAGATATACTATAGTATATAATAATAATATATATATTATTAATTGTTCTACAATTTATTAGTATTTAATATTATTATATATACTTTCTAATATTTTTTAAAAAAAGTAGAGAGAAATTTAAAAAATAGTTCTTTTTCCAACCAGTAAAAAAAAGTACTGTTGTTACTTGCTAAACTTGATTTTTTCACTGCTAAAAATCATGTGTAGTGATTACTTTCTGATAAAGATTTTTTTTTTGTTTTGTTTGCAAATTAATTCATTCATTTTTACGGGATAATTTTGGTGAAACTTCATTCTTCAACTTATCGTAAATATATTACACAGTTATCTTCTTTATAATTAAAATATGCTTTATATGAAATTTAAACGATACAGCTCTTTTTATCTTAATAATTAAATAAGTATATATTTTCCGCGATGAGTCGTTATTCTTAAATAATGATTCTATTATGAATATTGACACAAGGCTAATACAACACGTGATCAAATGCAAATCAAATGCAATCAAATGTTTTGCGCTGATTTTTAAAAACTTTACAAAGCAACTTGCACATTTATTTGAAACCATCCTATACCACCAGTTATTTCAAACAAACAAACGTGTAATCATTATACAGCGTAAAGACAGTCATATCGTTTTCGAATCTCCGTAAATTACCGGTGCCCCGATTTAAATTTCCTATTAATTATGCAAACATTATTAAAGTCGCGCTGAACTATGTATCTATAATCCGCTCGATGAATTTAAATTGACGAATTTATAACCCTGGTCCTCGTAAACTTCGGCGAGATCATAAAATTCTGAACGCACGATAACCGGTGGATCCGTCCGCGCTTGTCTTTTTTTTTCCTTCTCGCTATTAAGTCTGCATCTGCATTTGCGGTTCTAAAACTGAAACTGCATCTCCACATTCGCCTCGGCGCATTCATCGGGAAAATACCCGATTGAGAAGTAATTAGCGATCAGGCAATCTGACGTATGCGTTTTGCGTGTCGACCCACTCGCACTCCGCTTTACGATATTATAATGACCGCCGTTAATATCAATCGATCGCGTGTGCGGCGCGATACCGATCACGATTAAATGCAGATCGCACCGAGCAATGAGTTAATTGAACGACCGATCGTAATCCTCGCGCGCCTGAGCATCAACGTCGAACGACGAGGCTGGCGATTGACGCGTTGCGCAACTTGCGCAACTTGCGCTCGCGGAATTTGATTAATGAACCGCGCGCTGATTAATGAATGTAAATGGCGCCCTAAGCGCGCCCTCGCGAGTGTGTACGCGCGCAAAAATATAAACCAGAGGCGCTTTTTCGTGCGACAAGCCCTGGATCGATCAGTCGTTGAAGGCACGAGAGGGTCAGCCCCGAGTCTCTCTCCTCGGACATTTTCGATCGGTTCGCCACCAGTCCGGTGGTTCCCCTTCGTTCTGCGCCACGACGAGCGTAGGAACGAGTGTCGGACGAAGAAGGCAAGAGGTAAGAAGGAGACCGGCCGCGGCCGCGCCGGACTGCTGCCACCTCTTCCCCATAAATACGGATTTAGTCGCGCGGTTTACGACCGAAAACGTGTCGAGCCTCGCGAGCAGAGCCGCGCCTAAATTATTAAAGTCGTAAACGATCGAAATCGTCGTTAAGCGCCGCGCGAAGAAACCCATCGGAACTCGCCCCCCCTCCCTC
>VBVR01000399.1:0-52412 GCA_011638315.1 Tetramorium parvispinum | reverse complement strand
ATATATATATATATATATATATATATATATATACAAATTTATACGGAAAACTGTACATAAACTTGAATCTTACTTTACAAGAATTTAAAAGAATTTAATGCTTAAGAAAATTATAGTTTGCGACCAATGTCGCTGCAACCATGACAATAGAAAACATTAAAATTTAAATATTATCTTACAAAGCCTTATGTCATTTAGAATACCGCAAGGAGTAGAGAGAGACGATGTTTAACCATAATTTAGACATATTCAATTATGACAGTAACCAAAAGTCAGGCTAGGTTAATTTGCGAAAACCGCAACCAACAACACAACAATGTTGCTATATATTGTCGAAATTGATTTTGCTTATTTTTATAGTTAAAAGTGCTTGTAAATATCGTTATCATTTTGCTTAGCACTTTGAAGAGTTTTAGTAAAGAAATATCATAATTTCGTAACAAACAGATCATTATTTATGATACCACCCGTTAATATCGCTTTCTCAAAAGAGGTAAAGAGTTCAAAAGAATTCAAACATAAACTAAATTTTTAAACTAAGATGAATGGAATTACTAGTTTAGATGCTAACGAACAAAGAATAAAAAGAAATTCAAGAAATATTTTATTTTATATAAATAATTTCATATAAATATATCTAAAATAATTAATTCAATAAATTGATCCAATAAATAAAATTATTATCAGACGAAGTAAAACATTGTAAAGACATGATACTGAATTATTAAAAATTGAATTTTAAAATATAAATATTTTATTTTTAATATTTTTAATTTTACGATAATTTTATCATGAAATATGGCGCTTTCCGTAATCAAGGATATGACAATAGATCATGTGAACGTCAAATCACAACATCAAAGATGCCCGACGCTTACTGTCATAAGTGGTCTTGTCTAAACTGTGGTTTAACGGAATAAAATTCTCTACAACTTGCTTCTAGCGATATCTAACCAAACATCAAAAATATTTTATGCAGGAGTCTTCTATATAGCTAATGTAACTCTTCGCTGACGCTAATCTTGAACACGCTGCTGAACGATCTATCTCTAAGTCTTCCTAGGACGAGTTATTTTCGTTTCCGCTTTGTACATATATTTACAGATTTACAATGCCACAGCTTGAAGAACACATTTGTCCTCTATACAGGTTGCTTCTTTTTTCTCTTTCATTTTTACAGCAGTGACTTCTCGTAATGAAATAGTATTGATCATCGACTAGTCTTCTTACGTCTTCGTTTTGACTCACCGGACGGATTCCATTCTGGATCAACATCGGTGTAACAATAATTTACCTTAGGAACGTTTCTTTTTGAGCTTCTCGTTTGTCTAATAGACGACTGCGTTTTCTTCGCCTTTTTACACGCGCTATCCTGCTCGATCGGCTCTGTACGTTTCAGAGATATTGAATTCGTGACGTCTCTGCGCTGCGCAGGTGTCCTATCCTGACAACTTTCTAGGCACACTGCGTTAGGCTGATCACCGTTCGGTCGAAACTGGCGCTCGTGATTTCTTGTACTTTCTTTCGTAAGATTATGATGTGTATTAGAAATGTGCATATCTTTGTAGTAATCCCTTCGCACTATACTCGAGTTGAAATGATAGTTGCCGTGTGGATCATCCTCTTCACTAGGGGATAATTCGTATGATGATTTAATGATTTGCGTGGGATGTTTCTGTGTACCATCTATCGTTTCTAAGGCTGCTATGGACATCATGGGGATTCCAGGATAGTTATCCAATTTCTCCGTCTTAATGTGTACCTTCTCATAAGCCATTGACATCATGGCATGAGCCTTCAGTCGCTTTTTCAGCGGCAACTTGTTCTCCATATCCTTCTTGAATAACTTCTCTGGCTCACGTGGCACATCCAGTTTCTCCAACGTATTATTTTGTAGTACTCTTTTACGCAATATTTGATCATCATACAATTTACTTATTACCGCTTCGCTTTTTGTCCTATCGTGCTCTTGGACGGCGGATGTTTGTACTGATGAATGTGTGGGCAAAAAATAAGAATTACTTTCAATGCAAGACACGTGGGAGTCTGTGGCAGGGTGTATACACTGTCTACAATGCGTGACTATGTCGTACGTACAATTTAGACATGAACAGTGCGATCTCCCGCATGAATTTGCGGATTTCGTGTGGGAATGGAGCGAAGTAGTAGAATTTATCTGTAAACTACACGACACGGAGGTGCAATGCTTGTGATACGGCATACACAGATCCGTACCGGCAGCGCAGTTCCCGTAAATCGAAGGTATTGTCGTGGGATGAGTGACCGGAATATGTAACGAACGTTGCGGGTCAATCACTTCGTGCGGATGCGAATGTATTCCGTTACACCCTTGTATGCCATTATAATTCGGCGTAATGTGATTGCTGAACTCTTGCTTAACGTTCTGCCTATACGTGAGAATGGACTTGGATTTTCGTTTATCGATCGACTTGCTGATACTCACATTCGCAATGTTCGTGTCCTGGTAGATCTGCGATGTCGCCGACAACACGTCAGCCGACAATGAACTCTTCTTACCGTAGGATTTCATTTCCGTGATGCTCATTAAGCTGCTTTCCTCCTCGGGCTCGATCTTTATACCTTTGTTTCTTCCGACGGAATATTTGTTTTCTTGGCACGATAATTCCTTGGTGTATTGCGGCAGATCCAAATTAAACGAAATATGCTCTGACGTATTAACAACTTCAAACGACGCACAATCTTCCGGTGGGATCATCCAGCTCTTTTCTTTAATTGAACAGCTCTCATCGTCGCTATTATGATCTCGTGCATTTTCCACTGCTTTATTGATGATGTATAAATTACTATTGGGAGACTTTTGTAAGAGCACGACTGTTTCACCGTTTAATATAACGTTCGTATTCTCCTTTATTGACTGCACATTGTTTTCCATCATACTTAAATTGTTGGATATTGTGTCTGTTTCGTAATTAATAGTAGTTTCAACAATATGTGAAACGCTGTTGTTTGAATCGTTTTCGCGGTCATCGGGATCAGTTGTTGACGTAACTTCAACGTGAAGCGCTACTTTGTCTAACGCGTCCTCTGGATAAATCCCGACTATTCTATTGATAACTTCAGCGGTTGGATTCTCCAAAATTTGAGAAACGGTATTTGATGAGTCATTGGTATCAGCTTCATCATCCGTAGTTTGATTATAGGGAGAACTTCTTAACGACGCGTAATCCTTGACTTTGATTTGTTCGTATTTTAAATCGCGTTCGGTTTTTAAATGAGACACATGCTGACTTGCGATAACATTAGCTAATAACGAAAGTCCATCTATATTATCGTGCAATTCTGAATTTTGAATGATACATTTATCCTCTGATGAATCCTGAATATTTTTCGTATGTGATATCTTGTAGGATTCTTTTGGTGATTTGTGATCTTGTGTTTGGTCAATTTTTTTGCACAATACAGAAGATCTTTCTAATTCCTCTATGTTACACTCTCTACCACAATTCCTGTCAGATTCAATTTCTGTGCTTTCTTTATGATCAGCTTTCAAGTCGATATTTTCCTCACCATTAACTCCTTTCTCTTTTGAACACAGTGACATGTCGAGGATATTAGAAATATTTTTATCAGCCGTGTGATTTTCAAAAATAGTTTCTCTGATTTTATGATTAGAGAATCTGCTCTCCCTTAGATCATCACTTACTTCGATGCACGTATCAACTTTTAAATCTGTTTGTACATTAGAATGGTCACCATTCATTATACTAATACTTACGGTATCATTTGCAACATCGTGGCTTGTTGATACATATTTATCTTGAGATTCCTCCGAGTGCCTTGTATTTTTGGTAATGCACGATTGTTGCCACCGCTCAGATTCTGTTGCATCATTTATTAATATTTCCACATTACACACAGTTGTTGTAGTACGAGTTTCAGCTGCTGTTGTAGAAACAGCAAATTTCTCTTTACTTAATTCACTGTCAATTGTGGTTGATTTCAAGTACTGTGTTTCGTCACCTATCGCCTCACGAGTATTTTTCTGCACACGTTTCTCATTGTTATCAAAATCTTCTATTCTTTCGTCATTTGTTCCATCCATTGTTCCATTTATATTATTTCTGCAATGTGTATGCTCCAGAGATGAAATTGTATGTGGAGATAATTTATCTTTAGTTGTACTAAGATAATTAGTATTATGATTAGAGCTATCGTCTTCATCTTTGGAATCATCTTGGGCACATATCGAAGGAGTATTTACAGCGTTAGAATGCTCTGTTCCTAAATCACAGATTTTCCTTAAACTTTCAACTCTTTTATAGGTTTCACTTTCAGGCGGAGTGTCTTTTTCTATCAGTCGTTTAATCACAGTCTGTGCAGTATTATGTCTATCGTTTATTCTTTCATTATTCTTTGCTTCCAAAACATCATGACATTTACTAATTTTATTAGCATTATCCGAAATATCCAATAACGAATTTTTAGAAGCTTTAAATTTGTTAGACTGTGGTTTATCAACGATTACAGAAGAAGAGACTGTGCAGTGCAACATCTCAACAGTTTCACTTTTGCCATTACTATTCATATCTACCGATTGTTTTGTAGATACTGTGTTATCACTGACTGATGCATTTTTATGTTTTGTGTTAAGATGTTGCGTGGATTTAATTTTTCCGTTATTTAACTTCATATCCTGTATTGTAGATGTACTTAAATCATTCTCCATTGTATTTTCTGTGGCATGTACGGGTTGAAGCAAATCTTCCTGTTGATTAAGAGCTATTTTCTTCAAAAAGTTTACATTTTCCGTCATTTGTTGATTCTTAATCTTCTGTGACGCTCTTATCGCCTTTGTATCAAGCTTCTTAGCTTCTTCGAGCCATGCGACTTTTCTGGATTTCCTTTTTTTTATACATCGTTCGGAAGCGATATCAGTTGTAAGGTCAATTATTACAATTTTATTAGATTTTTTAGCCTTCTTCCGTGAAAGCACTTTCGGTTTCATCGACTTAGAGATAGTCCGTGTTACAGAAATATTAGTAGAAATTGTGCCTAAAGGTTTAACATTTATTAGTTCTGTTAAATTATTTGACAAAACAGAATTATTTTTTATATCTTTATCTGAAGAAACAAATTTATTTTCGACACGCTCCATACTTTTATTTTCGCGTGATGTAACTTCCAACTAAAAATATATGTAACATATGTAATTATTTATTTGACAGAATAACTTTAATACTGTTACCTTTATGCAAATATCTTAATAAAAAATATTAAACTTTATCTAATAAAAATTTTTTTATATTTTTATAAGTTTTCATATTATTATTCATAATACACGTGAAACTCTACTAATTATGGAATTAAATAAGAATTCTATGTACATAATTTTCTGATAATTTGCATAAAAGTAATTTTCTAATGTGTATATATTAAGTAAGATTTAACATAAGTTTAAAAGAGAAATAATTTTAGAATTATATGAAAACATATATTTATAAGAAACATAATAATGGTAATATATACAGAATATATCTGTCTTAGATTTACTGTGACACTCATTAATGACTATTAAGCTCATTTTATCTGAAATGTACATGCTCAGGCATGGTAATAATGAAAATGTTTTTAAGCATCAATCTTATTTTCAAAATTGATATGGATTTTATATGCACTTTCCTACTATGCGGTGAGTCATAAAACACGAATTTCAGAGAATTTAATTGATCAACTTTAAATATATCTCATTTAAAAAACTATTACAGCCACGTTATTTTTATATTTTTTAGACATTTTATTAAATAATAAAGAATTTTATTAAATAAAAAATTTATTAAAAATAATATAAGAGCATATTATTAATGAGTGTCACGATATCTGGGATACCATGTATTTACCTGTTGTGCAGTAGTCCTCTTGGATGAGCTTGGAATTGTAGATGTATTTTCACTTTTTTGACATGTACCTCCTCTGCTTTCTCTACAGAACTGTATAAATAATTCACAGCATTTTCTTATGTCAAATTTCTGTTGCATCAGATATTTTGGTGAATTTGGTTGACACTTTGGCACTTTCGGTAATACATCTTCTAATACGCATGGTGGATAAGTCGCTGGTGGTGCTCCCAGAGAGGCAATTGCGGTTGTAATAATTTGACTTTTCACGGCTAGATCGCTATTTATTTTTCTCCAAAGACAATAAATAAGAAGATAACGAACGTACATAATATTTGAATCGGGATGTACTGGAATATTTTTAATTACTTTTCTGAAATCAAATAAAAAAAATCACAATATTACAATATTAGAATTTTTAATCCATATATTTTCAATTATATATAAAAAAACAAGTCTTTAAAAATATTTCATTTAATATCAATATCAATTTGGAATAAATTAAAATTTATTTAAATAGAATTGCATAAAGTATGTGCAAAGTAAAAAGTACAATAGTAACTCAAAATAGTCATAGAAAATAGAATTATTCAATGTTTTGAATGTGACATGTAAAACCTCTGTATAGCAATTTGTTACTCAATCTATAATGATGAAGATAATGTAGCAAAATGTTAAGTTAAATTTCAAACATTATATACTTACGTTATTATCGGATCTAAAATACGATGATAACCCCGGCACATAAATTGTGTTTTTATCAAAGTATCTAACAAATGCTCTGTGGAATGTTCTGGATAAAATATAGAAACAATTTATTATTATTATTAATTAAATCAATAAATAAAATAACGTTTAAAAAATACATACCTAAATATACATAAAGACAAGAAGTAAGTCTTGTACAAATTCTGTTATGATCTTCTTTACTTTTTTTCGAAGCTTTTAATTCCATATCTATGTACAATGCCAATAAATCGGACATATTGTTTAAGTAAATAGATCTATTACGGTCCTAAAAAAAAGAGATAAATCTTATTTATGTAAACGTGGATAGTATTACTACAAACAGTTATGTACAATGAAAAGAGGATTATACGCAAATATGATATAACACAACAGGCTGCTGAACTTACCTCTGAAAGCTCGCGATAGATATATAAGAACAAAAGTAAGGTTTCACTAATAGAATCCTTCAACTTTGCTGCTCGTAAAGGCTTTGTATAACATTCATTCACACTGATACTTACATTTCTGTAATAAAAATATGAAAGATATACATTTGCCATAGAACAAATGTACAATATCAATATTAGATGTTTAACATATAATGTTAAAATTTCTGCATATATTGATTATAACTTGGATTATGCAGAGAACAAATATTTAAGCATTCACAAAGTAAATATACATATCCATGTATAAATATGTAATTTATATTTAGTATATATAAATTATATTTCTATATATAATTTATAACTCTCTGCACAAATATAATAAACATTGTAATTATTTTAATACATAATGTGCGCTATCAGAATCTAAATAACTTCTAACATTTTTAGAAAGATGGATTATGCTAATGGACCAATGTAATGTGTTTTCGATAATCTATATTAAATCTTTGTGCATTTATAAATTACGTTAGTAAGTAGACTATTAAGTACTTTCTTTACGATTTTAACATTACCTTGTAATAGATAAGACAATATTTTTTTGACCTTCAGACACAATCTGATTAAGCAATTGAGAGGGTCAATGCAATAGCGAGATGACCTTCAAGATCAGTTCAATAATGACATCGTAGATGGAGGAAATTTAGTACGTAATGTAACGTTTCTCAATTTAATAAAAAAGAAGCAATAATAAGCTATTCAAAATAAGCTTTTAATTATATTTAAAAAATTATACATTACAAAAGTTTGTTAATTATATATTGCAAGAATGGTTATTAATGTTATGAATTATATTTCTATCTAAATTTTAAAAACTATAAATATCATATGTTATTTCGAAAGTTTATTAAAAGTTTGAGACCATTATTATCTTTGCCTTTGCATTTACAATAGGAAATTACAATAACGTTTGCTGCTTTTAAAAAAAAATTTCATCATTTGCAATTTAAATTATCTCTCTTCCTTTTTCTATTGTAACGTATATTATTATAACGATTATTATTTATTAAAATAATTATCTTTTCTAGGACGATTATTTTTCAAAAGTACGATTGTATTATAAAAATATTTTAATCAAATCTCAATATACCGTAAACATATCGATTTGGTTGGATATATAATCTGATTGAAAATTTTCCCCAAGTTATTCAATAACTCAAATTTCACTCTTCATGCAAATAAATCTGTCGTTCATGTCTATACGAGGATATCAATTATTGCTACACACTAAACGTATATTGTAACACATGCAATAGTATTATGCCACCAGTGCTCAGGATGATAATACTGGTGAACTGCGTGTAGTATTTCGATATTTCACGAAATACCGAAAAATAAATGTGGATTACCTGATATAGTACTGCATAAGCTCTGCCAAAGAAGCCATACTTTTGTCTGCGTATATACATTTGCACATTTTCTTAAATTCTGTGACCCATGGAAATAATTCTACAATCGTTGATTTTGCATCGTCACTGTTTAGTTTAGACCCTCCGTCATTGTTAAACATTGCGTTTTTGATATCTAAACATCAATCCAGACGTACGAATATGTTTTTAATATGTTCCAGTCACACAAGACACAAAAGAACGAGCAACGGATAACGCGTTTCCCGAGAGCCGCGGAAGAAGTATAAAGACATTAAATACCGATCAGAACATCAAATATCTTTGTTGCGGCTGGAATATCGCATTTTACCGATTTATCGAAAGCGTTTAAAGTTTCCGTTCGAAAAGATAGATCGCCGACTAATGTCTATTTGTTTCACCAATGAAGATTAACTTTAATCTCGGTTTAATTCACTTTACATCTTTCTCTAATTTTAGGACTAAAAAAAGATAGAAAGTAAATTAAACCGAAATTAAAGTTAATCCACGCTAGTAAAAATCCAGTAAACACAAAACAACGGTAATATAATGTTAATGTTAAAATTTCCTACTCAATATAACTGTTATATACAAGACATGTTACATTGTAGTTATATTGTTGAGTAGGAAATTATAACATTGACGTTACATTACTGTTACTATGTGTTTATTGGGAATGGACACAAGGAATCGTCGATTTTAACGTCGATTTTCCGGAGAAAGCGAATGACGATCGATGCGAACGATACTGTGCCGTACAATCCAATTTATTAAAGTTAACAGAATTTCATTTATCCAAGTATTTGGTAACGCGTCGGAATTCATTGCGTCGATTACAGAGAACAAAGAAACGTTTAACGGTATTCACAAAGATCGACAACTGTTACATCTTCTTAAATAATTCACGCACGTTTCCAAACTGCCCATCATTTTCTTACAACCCTGACCATTCTTAACATCTGCTGCGGCAGGTGCCGAGAGAGAGAGAGAAAGGAAAAAAAAAAAGAGACCCATGCAGACCATAAATTTCCTAAAAGCCGGTATATTTCTGGAATGTTCACAGCTGAATGCCACGTTTTTCCGTTTCACTGTGTAGTTTCGAGGGAGGGCGAGACAAACGACGGAGCCCTGTAGCCGCTCGTGCTTTTTGGAGTCACCATGAAAACCCAACTTTGAAAACTTTTGAAACTCGCACGGCCGTTTGGTTGAAAATCCTGAATTGAAGGCGCATCGATCGGCCGTTCACGAATCACCGGCACGAATGCCGACAAAAGCGGTGTCCGTCGCGTGAGAGCGGGACACGCCGATAGTAAATCCCGAGGACGTATCGATTGTCTCGACAGGACGTCGGGGCGACCAGCGAATTCGTGGAATACTCCCGGCGGCATCCCCGTCGCAATTATTCCCCGGGGAGAAAGGACAAACCGAGCAGAACGTCAAGATGCGTCAGTGCTTGAGAATGTAATCGACGATGCGTCGATGCGGAGCACGAGCGCGAGAGACAGTCACGCACGAGAGAGCGTTTTCGTTTTCGTTCCCTCGAAAATGCGCCGTGCGGTCGACGGCACCACACTTTCGATTTTCGAGTCACGTCGTCGAACACCCCGCGTCGTGCGTCGTCGGGAAGTCATGCGGGCCGGGATGTCCACGCGGATAGCGTTCGGCGCTCGGGACGACGAACGAACTACGGTTGAATGACAGCGGCGACAAAACGTCGAATCGATCGCGACGAGATCTCTCTCTCTCCCTCTCATCCTCTTTTTCTCTCTCTGGCTCGAGTGTCTCGGTGTCGAGACGCAGTCGTAAACAGTCGACGACAGATCGGCGTTCCTCGGGCGAGAAGGCGACGGACGACGGGACACGTTGCTCGTAGGCCGCGCGGCGGCGGCGGCCGAAGAGGATGATGCACCACGTACCTTGTACCGCACCGATCTGCTCACCGCTCGCGGCTGCTGCCGCCGCGGCCGCCTCGGGCGCGGCGCAGTTCATTTTACGGGTACGTGCCGGGTGCGTTCGTTATATCCGGGTATTACGTAAAAGCGTCCCTCCTGGTCGCAGTATACCTCATGTTAGGGGGATCGAACCGAGACTACTATCGCGTCCACGTCTCTGCGCGCACTGCGCTCACGTCAACGGCCATATTGATACTGGCGCTTGGCGCAGCTACCGCGAGAGAGCGTGCCCTGCGCCCCACCGCGCTGCCGACCGGCCACCACCGCGACCGGCGGCACCGGCGCTTCGGCTCGTCCCCCCTCTCTCCCTCTTGTTTTACGTCTTTTTTTTTCTCTCTATCCGTTATCCAGCATTTGTCACGACGCGCTCTGTCTCGTAACGATGATATTTCTCTCTCTCTCTCTCTCTCTTTCTCGCTCGTTCGGCTCTACTCCCTCCCCCTCTGAACCCTTTCTCCCTCTTTTCTTTCGCTCCCGCTTCTCTCTCTGCCCCTTGGCTCGTCTGGTCGCCTACGATTTCTGCGACACGCGAGCGCGTCGGCTTCATACTGTCGCGAGGACGCGCCGCGGCGTTGCCGCAACGCGGCGGCGACGGCGGCGGTGGCGGCGGCAGCGACGGCGGCTAGCTATCGATGTCGGGCACATTCGAAACTTCGATACTCGTCGTTCTCTCTCTCTCTCTCTCTCCTCTTTCCTCTCACTCTCTCTCTAGCGCGTGCGCGCGCGCGCACGGCGCCTCATACTTGGCCGCCGTTAGTCTTTCTCTCTCTCTCTCTCTCTCGCTCCCTTTCCTCTCTTCTCTCTTTCTCTCTCGGGGTTTGCTAGCGCCGGTAGTGCGGGGGTTCCAGAAATGAATGGCTGATTCGTCGGCCGCCCAGGTAACCCGGCCAATGGAAGCGCGTTGCACGCGCGGCGCGCAAATCACGAACCGAGGACACCGTTATCCCTCCCCCGCGGCGGGCCCAATCAGATACGAGCAATTAAGTAATTGCGGCGCACGGGGCACACGCGCGCTAGCCTGCTATCCACAGCCGCCTAGCCTAGCGATGGTACTCAAATCCAATACCCGCTCGCAATTTTCGTGCGAGCGCCGGAGTGCGGGGTGCTCTCTCTCTCTCTCTCCCGCTGAATAGATATCGATACGCACTTCGGGAATATTAACATAGCCGCAAGATTCGCGAGCATCGGAGCGACTCGGATCGATTCCGATGGAGCTGAGTCGACGGATCGTGTTTTGAAATCGCGCGCTCTCTCGCATAATCACGGGGCGCACGTAAGTGTGCGAGCGCACGCCACTTTTCCCACCACTCCCGCGCGCCCACCCGTTATATATCGCTTGACCATACAGCAATGACTTATGAGTTGGGAAAAATAGAGGGTGCGGGAAGGTAAAGAGGCGATACTGTTGTCCCAACAGCCACCCTATATGACCCGAAGAGTGAACGAGCGATCTATGTTTCCGTTGACTCGCGTCGATTCAAATAGCGATAGACTCTCAAATTACAAGTACGGTGACTATATTTCTTTGAGGAAAATTAAGGACACACCGCCATCTACCCTTCTTCTACAAACAAGTGCAACATAAATTTACTATTATCATAAATATTTTTCCTGAATATATATTTATATGAAAAAGGTAAAATTTTGTAAATTAAAATAATTATATATAAAAAAAGAAAAATATCTTTATTTAAATATTACACAAAATATACAAAGGATAAAGATTGAAATATAGGACATTTTATAGAACTTTTCAGGAACAAAGGACACAAGTGAGTTTAAAAAAAGGAAATTAATGTAAAGGACACAGACCTAAAATAAAGGACCGTCCTCTGTAATATAGGAGGGTCACCGTAATTACAAGCTATTAAAATGAATGAAAATGATTTAATAACAACTGGACAATTTGCTGCGGTGGCGATTCTGCACAATCAAAACAAACAACGTGAAATAATATTTTAATATAAAGACTCTATTAGAAAGTTTGACAAAAGAAATAGAGATCGTCTTCTGTCTGAATCTGAAATATACAACCGGATTACCGATATCGGGAACTGTTTGAACGTGACTTTGCGTTTAAAGTAAACGTAGCCCGGTGTCTTCGGAATTCCCGTTCGGATTCGCGGGCATGCCGGTTCAATATCTCGCCGGAGCGAAATCCGTGTGCCGTGGCGAGACCGTGGGCGGCCGCGTGCACGCCGCGCCGCATTCGGAGTGCAATGCACGCGCGGAATATTCATACGTTTCGCGGGTTCTCCGTGCGGCACGGGGCGTCCTGCAGCGCCGCCTCGCGCGATTCGCATCGATCCGCCCGCGGATCCTCGCGATTGCGTCTCGTCCGGCTCCTCCGACACGTGCGCGCGGACGCGCGAGGATACGCGGGACGCGCGCATGCACGTATAGGACGTTTGATGGATGCCGGCCCGGGTACGCGAGTCGAATATTCGCAATACCGGGCGCCGCCGATGGCCCCGCTTGTTGCCGAGCATCGGCGACGTCCGTCATCCCCGTTGATCCTTGCGACTCGCGCGAATACTAAACTGCGCGAATCGACGAGGGCTCGCGTCTGCATTTTTTTTTGCCCTCACGTATCTGGCTCCTGGTCGGCTGAATGCTCGCTTCCATAAAAAAAAATGAATGAATCTGCGAACGCAAAAATTAATTTGAACCCAACAATCGTTCGCTATGGTATCATCAATTTACGTGTCTACACTTAAATATTAAAGGATCAAAATTAAATCAATTTCTTGAATTAAGTAAGAGCAATTTTTACCCATCGCGTGTGCCGAAATTGTTATTCCAACACAAAACATGTAGTTAAAATATTACTATTTAATTCCATTGTTTTAAATTAATGTATGAATATGAGCAGTGACGATTTAAGCAATGATTAAAAATGATTCAATGACTTGAGTATAATTTGACATTACGAATTTAACAATATATTTCCCGACGCATGTCTATACCTGTGTTTCTAATCGGAACACGCTGTCATCGAATTTTAAATTTAATAAATAAATTGATCCAAGTTCCTGAGCTTGCAGTTAGGTAGCAAAAGCTCTATCGGAAAGTTGGCTCCTTTTTTATCGTGGTTATTTGTGATATGTAACATGTTATTTAGGAGATAACTTTTCGAGGAATTTTTCGTTTAGAATTAGAAGCGAGGTCAGAGGGCATATCCTTTCGCGAGCCGTTCTCAACGGCCGTGAATTCGGTCCGATTCCGACATTTTCTCGTTTATCATTCGAGATCGTATTCAGCGTAAACATGGAATGGGGGTCACAACCGTATTTGGCGGTGAACGTAAGGCTTGCATACGAGAATAAGCCTCTCGATAAAGTCAATGGGCGAATCTCGTTTTCGAGCTCAAGTACATACTTGGTCTTTAGAGTGCATGTTGAACGGGATTCGTACATCTCGGATACGTGCTCGGGAGAATACGTAAAAAGGAAACGCCCGTCTTATCTCTTATCATCTGGATTAAATATATTCTTCTCATTTTATGGTCGTCGGGCGAATTGCTCGCGCACAGCGAAATGCAAAATCGCACAGGTCGGGGAAAGTGCGATATACGCCTACGCGTTATAAATATTGAGAGATTGCCGGGGACGCACGAATAATCTGACAATACGATAACGTAAATGCGGAGAGTCCGGGCGTATTCGCACTGATAGACGAGCGTGGCGCATTTTTACGTACAAACAGCTCGGTTCTTCTACGGTACGGAGCGACGCGGTGGCCAGTGCACGAGTGGCAAGCTTTCCCTTTTTTTGCTCGTACCAGCACGGCACTGTACCTCGCTGCAAGATAGACAGGGTAATTGCAGTGCCGCGTCGTACGTACGTACGCGGCGTTATACGTGTATAAAGAGCTTGTTTACCTGGCGGGCAATGGTACCGGGAGGAGGGGGGCGGGGACCGGGCGTGCACTTTGAAAATATCGCTCGAGAGCCATAAGCGTCTCAGACTATCTGCTTTAGGTACGCCGTCGTTCATATTAAGCGAAACGCCGGGCGCGCTTTTCATCTCGGATATACGGAGCAATTGAGAAAAGTCGGTCGTCGGAACGGTATAATTGCGAAACGTAACGGCGTTATATCAATAGGTTCACGTAGCGTTCTTATCTCGCATGAGGATTCCCGGAGTAGCTGGCAACTTTAATTTCTCTCGGGAAGAGAAATAGAAATGTGTACACGTTTTGTCACCCATATACGTGGGACGTTTCACCGATTGCGAGACCGTGCGTTCTCTTGAAGCGCTTCCTCTCTCGCAATTAGAAATTCGCACGGCGTTAAATTGTTTTGCAATTGTCAGACGCGGCTATCTTTGATCCCGTTCGCTTCCCGCGCACGTCCCGCGCCGTTCCTGCGCAAAATGCGAATTTTAATGATTCTGATAGGGATTTAATCATACGCGACGTCAGGTGCGACAATCATATTCGAGTAATATTAAAAATATGAAAATTACTATTCCAAAGTCTCATCAAACGTTAAACGTGCCGCTCCTGATTGCCGCTCTTTACGCAGCTTCTTAACAGCCTTATTTAGAGCTCTTACATGTAATAGCCTAATTAAAATAATTGTTCAATATAATTTAGCCGAGCTTTGAGAGCACTTTCTTTGAAAAAATTAGCCCTGTTTAAAATATAACTTTAACCTACTTGCGCGAAATAAAAGTAGCCGGCGGTCTTTCTAAAAGCAATTACTGGAAGCAATTTGCTCGTACTTTCAGGGCGTAGTGTAAATTAGCCGCGGCAAGAGTGTACCGGGCGTCGCATGTGACGTGCACGGTACACGTAATTTCCTCGTCGATTATGTTCCAGCGGCATAACAGCGCTTCTGTCAGTTTCCTGCCGGCGTACACAGTGTACGAGACCACTTGGGCCGGTCGAGAAGAAGGGCTCCGGAAGCCCCGTGGAAAAGGGCCGGAAGTATCCTCCAGGCGGGAAGAGACCAGACCTACGACATCGCTCAAAGGACCATTCCCTTCCTCTCCCCTCCCTCCTTTCTCTCTCTCTCTCTCCTCCTTCTCGAGCTCGTTACCGCTGAACCGTATCCTGAAGTATAGCACCACAAAGCGAAGTACAACTCTCGACCACACGTGGTCCGCTCGACAAGCACGTAGTCCGTCGAGCCGCCCAGAGCACCCCGTGTGTCATCAAACATCAACGACGTCGACAATCACGACGACATCGACGACGGTCAACAACAGCGACCACCGACCAACGACTCCCACGCCAAATCCCATCGACCTTTCCAAGTTCATAGGAAGCGCGCAGCGCGCATCCTACGAACGGCGAGTGAAAGAAAAGGTAGATTCGAACGGTGGAGTGAGGGAGAGAAAGAGAGGGCGAAACCGCATTTATCGATACTACCGGATCCAGCGATTCCTCCCCAAAGAGCGTACGACTTTGGATATACAGAGCGCTCCGGGCATTGAGTCAAGATTAAAAGAAACGGCGTATACGGCACTCGCGTATAAAAGCAGACGAGGGGTGAGATAAAGAGAAAGAGACGAGAAGGAGAGAGAGAGAGAGAGAGAGAGAGAGAAAGAGAGAGACGGACACGGAGAGGCACTCGCGGACGGCTGCCTCTCGTCGCGCCTGCGCTTCCCGTCGGAAAGCTCCGGCTCGTTCTCTCGGTCCTCGTCGGTCGTAGCCGTGATCCTCCGTTCCGCCGGTGTCGCCCACCTCGAGCTCAGTGAGCCGGTGTGTGAGCGCCGCGACGCCTAAAACAGCACTATCGTCGCCGGAGTTTTCGTTGTCGTCGTCATCGTCGTCAACCTCGTCGTCGTCGTTATTTCCGTCGGCGTGGATTTGGCGACGGTTCCCACGTTTCTCCCTGTCCTTGTCGTCTTCTTCGTCGTCGTCGTCGTCGTCGTCATCGTTGTCGTCGTCGTCATCATCGTTGTGATCCTTCTCGATCGAGCGCCGTCTGTCTTGGTCATCCTCATCGTCGGCCTCGTGATCATCGTTCCATCGTCGTTGTCGTCGTTGTCATCGTTATCGTCATCATCACCGTCATCCTCGCTGCTCTCGTGGTGCTGGCGCTATCCGGAAGGCACGCGACTACCCCGAGCGGTTACCGTGCGCGAGTCGCAGTCGCCGCGGGAAGAGAGAGAGACGGACGAGTGCAGTACTACCACCTCGTTCCTCCCCTCCTCCTCTTGCTCCATCTGTCTCCTCTGCACCTTCGCTCTTTCTCCTCCCACTCTACCTCTCCCTCTCTCTCTCTCTCTCTCTCTTTTTCTCTTTCTCTGTATATGCACGCTCTCGCCCTCTGCTATACCCCTTGCCGCCTCCGCTGCCGTCCCCGTCTTCGCCGTCGCCGATCTCGTCGCTCCCTCTCTCTCGTTCCCACGCTCGCCCTTCGCTCAACGACGCTACGCCGCCTCGTACCGTGCACCGTGCTCGGCCATCGTACCGTCGTCTCCTCGTCGCTTTCGACTCACGTGCTACGCTACACGGACCCACGGCGCATCTACGAAACAGATCTCGATTTCACGTCCTGCGAGTCCTCCCGTCGTCCGTCGTCCCCGATCTCCCCCTCGACGTCGAGAGACGACGGCCGCGCAGCAGGGGCGAGTGCAACGGCGAGCGGGAGCGCGAAGGATAGAGAGGAGTGAGTCCGAAGGAGCGAGAGAGAAAGGGAAAAGGGAGAGAGAGAGAGAAAGAGGGAAAGACCGGGCATACGCGACGCGCAGAAGAGGACGAAGGATGGTGTAGACGCCGTGGCGTCGTGTCCGTCGTGCCCGCGGGACCTCCGAGGTGGACATTCGTGTAAGAAAATGTACTCGCGTGACGGTCCTTAAACTTCACCTCGGGCGTGCATTCTCGTGTATAGAGAGAGTACGAGAGAAAGAGAGGAGTCGCGGAGGCATCTGTTACCGGCAGGGAGGGCGTTAGAGCGAGAGCGCGAAAAAACGGGGGAGAGAAAGAGAGAGGGAGAGAGGAAGGGAGCGAGCGAGCGAGAGAGAGAGAGAGAGATGGTGCGAGCGGGGAGAGATAGAGGGGTGGCTGGGAGGGGAATGTACGACAGAGAAGATAACGATGCTCGAACGTGATGCTATGCACGTCCGCGAGGGTTGTTCCGAACGACGACGGTAAACCGAATGATCATTTGATTTTTTTTGGATTGCGTGATGTACGTATGACGCGCGATGCCCGTGCCACGTCCCGCGGGTGCGTGTCGTTGCGAGCGCACCTCGCGGACTTTGCGCGACGGCGATCAACGCGTCGGCGGGTAACGGCAACCCCGACGAGGGTAATGTCAGGCCGACACGCTGGTCTCTCGTCTCTCTCGGCTCGGCTCGGTTCGGCTCGGCTCGGCTCGTACACTTGCGACCGGTCTTGTTCGATGTTCTGCATATAATCGTTCTTATCGTACTCGTCACACGCTTGCACGCAATTTACTGTTGGTGTATATTTGCTATTTGAGATGATCGATGTATGCACGTTGGTGGTGTGTTGTCCGGCGCCGATTTGATACCTCTCGATATACATGATAATGATAGCCGTGCTCGCGTCGCTGATTGATTGCCGTAAATTAAGAAGGATCCAAGTGCATACCGGCAGCAGCGAATTAGAAGGAATGGATTTTATCTATTACGCTGTACTTTTAAGGCATTATGAGCTGAATCCTATTTTAGATTTATTTATTTACGGCGACTCTCTTTTCCATTTTCTTGCACTTGGATTTTCTCTAATTCACACGGTATTTATTTAGCGCCACTTTCGCCGCTGAATGTTGCCGTTTAATTCCAAGTTTTATGTACATATATATATATATATACACATATATATTATAATACGAAGATCGTATTCGATGTGTAACGTCGTGGGATGAGCATCAGGTAGATTTAACGTTAAATGCGCGATGTGAATACGAACTGATGATGTAACTCTGGTATCCCCGATGTATCCTTGCAATATGAATGCATGTCTATATGGATAGCTTTCGTATGAAAGGAATCGAGTGCCTTTATGTTAAAACCGAGAAATAGCCTCCTAGACTTGTCTCTAGAGAAAACGATATATAATATTTTGTATAATAACAACTATTTATGCCATAGCAATGCACGCTTCAACTTATCTAGTCAACTATTTAATAGAACGATATATACTGTACATCTATAAATACACTTGTGTTTACAAAACTTATCCATAACTTGAATGTCAAGTAGAAGTATGTGTTACACACTTTGTAAACTGAATACTTCCTCGTCTGTTCGCGAGTGATAAATAATAAAAACTTTCGTTACCCTAAATGTCATGTCGTTTATCGATTTCGTCGGAAGACATAATAAAAATTTGCCATGACCTGTTGAATGCCATAAAAAGAGTTCTCGTTATATATATATATATATATCTAACTCCAGAAAAGTTCATATTCTTCATCGATAAGTATAGCCCTAGAAAGTCACATAATGAAATGCGTCATGCGGAAATAAAGAAAATTGTATGGACACGTATAAAAATGAATGGAAAATGACAATATTAATTTTAATTAAATTCATTTATATGAATTTGCAAAAATGACAAGTCTAGTTACAATTTACTTGCTTATCTTTTTCACAATGAGAGATCGTGGAAAAGAGATGAGCAGATAACTCGATACTTAACTCGACTTCCTATTGGCTTAATTGCAGTGTTATTTATTATAATTCAACAATAATTAGTGTTTTAATCAATTTAACTTACTGTGTTTTTGTCCCCTGCCCTCTTCAATCTTTCCTATTTCTCTCAGTTATTTTAGAATGAAATATCTAAATAAGCATCGGGCTTTTTTTAGCGTTAATGCAGTATAGAATAATGTATGATTCTCGTTTATTTTCTAGATATTATCGTATAAAGGAAGGACGCGAATAAAATGACGTCACACAATCGATTTGTTTCGTCGCAACACTTTCTACAATGAGAACTAATTTTTTATTTATACGCCGCGTATTTAAAATTTAGAAAGACAATAGTAAGTTGCTTTTTATACGATTCATTAACGCTAAAAAGCTGATGATATCTGGATATACGTACATTTCGCTCGCGGCTTACAATGCGTCGTATTAGTCGGAAAAAAATAACTGTGTTAAATTTGTACAGAAACATTCGTGTGCATGGAATTTTTTGTAAATGTAGTGTGGTAAATTATAATTATAAGAAGCTAACGAAGGTCAGTTTCGAATAAAGTTTAAATAAATGATGGAAAGCGTTCGTTTCTATATAACGTATAGAAAACTAAGAACGTAGAAAAATAGAGACGTAAATCTCGAGTTCATAAAATATCTCAAGAGTTTCGTAAGCAGGAAAATGACAGCTTCTTACAATTTTCAATTCCACAGGAGTCACACACACATATAAGAGGGTGAATAGAAAATGGCTCGAGTGCAGATACGCAGATGAAACAGAAAAAAGATATGACATAACAAATAAAAATTGTAAAAGGTCGAGAGATAATTTGAAACACGATATGAAACTAATGTGAGGCAGCCACGAGAATTTCTTGAGGCTTTTAATAACACGAGACCGGGCGTAACGTATCTACAAAATGGCACTCACCTCAAATGTAGCGCGCGATGTAACCGGATATAATTCCGCGGTGGGCTCGCGTGTGTACACTCGCGAATGATTCATCGGCGCGTTTACACGACGTCGGGCGAGGAAAGGCGACTATTTTCGGCGCGGATTCGGATAGCGCTCGTTGCGGAGCGGGACGCTTTTAACGGCTCTTACGCCGTTAAAACAGGAAGCTGATACCGACGTATCACCGTTATCGTATAATATGAATTTATATGACAATGCCTTTCTATTACGACCGACAATGGAGGCGGCGGCGGTGGTCGTGGTGTAATATTACCAAGTCGCCCCGCTGTAATGTATAGCCGTATGCGCTTGGCTCTCTTTCTCTCTCTCTGCGGACCATAAAGCGAATAATATAGCTCGCACGCAAAATGAAATATTTCAATTGCGGGACTCGCGTTAATTGCGCGCGCGCTCGCGGGCGCGGCGTTTCAATTATCGTAATGAATTACGACGAACGCGAATTCCGTCGACGCAAGCGCGGGCGAGCGCGGATACCACGGGTGGATCTCTGCCGCGGCCGGTCTACTCGATCGATCTCAATCCGGACGTGGCGTTCGAAAGCGCGCGTGGAATATAATGAATATGTAAATATTCGACGGGGTGCACGCGGGGCACGTTGTCGCTTGTAAATAGCGGGGTGCGTGTAACAGGTGGTGTGCTCTCTGTCTCGCCCGGCGTCGCCGTCGGTGTCGTCGCTTGTCACTCTTGACAATAGCATGCAGGCCGGCGACGGACCGCGACGATGTAGCGCCGGTGGACGGAAGTGGGCCCTCGGCCTTCGGCCCTTGTCACCCCACGAACGACAGCGTCGTACGCGAATGAATTCCTCACGTTTTCACTGCCGACATTTACCAGCGCGAACTCGTATGTCAATTCGTTGCTTCGTCATGCGTATCGCTTGCACGTGTATGTATGTATGTGTGTATGTCACACGTTGTATACACCTACACGTGGGATCCGCCCGGCGCGAAACGTACATGGCGCAGGCATTAAAAGTAAACGGCGCATTTTTGCGATCGCTCGTTACTGCGCGATAAAATTTACGCGCGCTATAAATAATTGCAACAAATATGGCGTGTCGTTAATTTCCTCTCTCGAATGCTCGTCGTCCGCCGTTTACCTGCCGATAAAATTGCCTTAATTTTGAGATCATTCAATTTAAATTTCCCCGACATTACATATTAAGATTTCAACGAAACTCATTATAAAGTCAACTTTATAAAGAAACCTTTCTAAAGAACTGCGCAAAATTCAATTTCATCAATGTATGCGAATTTGCGCAGTTTGTGGGACGTAAGATTTCTTGTAGAGGAAACCAAGAATGAGGGGCATAATTAGGCGATGCGAGCACGCTGAGAAATGCAAAATTGGTCAACTACGTTAAACGCGAATACATAATATATTATAATCTAATCAATTTATTAATTTATTAAAGCTACAAATATTCTTGTTAGTAATGAACTCGTGTTACACTTCGAGAAGAAGATTTACGCAATGTTTCAATGCTCAAGACGACCGAAGGGAAACGGGGAAAGGAAATGAATTGATATTAAAATCAAGGTGCGGCCTGAAAGTTACATTGGGCAGTAGAGAGTGCTTCCGGTTTATTGCTCGACGGGATACAAAAATAACGAAGCTTGATACGAGTTCTATTCACTTGTAAAACGAGCCGAAGGGACGCGCGCATCAAGTTGCCTGGCCCGGGTGTTCGAGGCTCGCCTAATTACGCCATCGCGAAGCCCTTCGCGCGTCGCTTTTGAATCACCATCGCGCTGACCTTCGGACCTTTCGACGAAACGATCGGCGGCACGTGATATGACGTGGCGATCGATATCTTTACGCCGTCCCGACATGCATTGTGTGAAAGGCGTGATCTTTCGCAGGGCTCGCTCTACATCCCGCAGGCTACTGTCGACTGCAACGTAATCGTTCCACGAGTTCGCCCGCGGCCTCATCATCGCCGGTCCATCATCGTACCTGTATTGTCATCCGCGCAAGGCTGCAAGATGAACGAACGATCCGAGGGGGAGTACGTAGTGCTGCGGCGTTCGGCGCGCTGTGAGACGACGAGATGAAATCGCGCGGTGTTATTAACCGGAAGATTCGAATCGATTCGCGTCGCGTCGAGTAATCCCGAATGGTGGTGGTGCGCGGCCTGATAATCATAATAAGTGAGCGCGTTCTTATCGCGTATATAATGAACGACGTATATAATGAAACACGTGTGCGAGACGCGCGTGTGATCGCGACTTGACTGGCCCCGCTCGGATCCACGTGTACAAGCACAAACGCATCCTTCGAGGAGCAAATCGCTCTCCATTGACCGGTGAGTACTGCTTCACTCACTATCAAGTGCCCTTTGTCAACGGCGTCTGCCTAGTTGCGGGCAAACGGACCGACTGGCACTTCTGGAAGCCCGATCGTGAAAGATGTAAAAGTCACTCCGAAATATCTCTTTCTACCTCATGAAACAATATTATTGCAGCTGATTGAAATGAATTTCATTTTACTTAATAAATAATCATTATTTTATAAACAGTTATTTTTGTTAAGTTTGAAATATCTATATGCACGTCTTTATGTTTGGTTGTTCCAAATGTTGCCTCGGTGCCTTCCAGCTATGCAGACGACACACTGTACTTTATTTTGAGAAATAGAATTAACAATCTCATTGAGAAAAAACTTGATGGAGTACGGACATAAAAACATTGCATTCTTCCTATCATTATAATTTTGGGCTATTCGAAAGATTCATTTGTTTCTTTATTATAATGTAATAGTTATCTAACTTGTAACCAAAACGATGCTTCCGAACTTGTATCCATCTTGATTCCCAACTCTTCAAGTAGATGTTATCGGGGGGGGGGGGAAAAACTTTTTCATTCATTCGTTTGAAATCCATTCTTTTATGAATTATTCAGAATAGAATAACATATTCAAGTTTATTGCGCGTTATCAAGATATGCGGCAACTTTTTTCGTAAAGTATATAATAAAAATCTAAATAATGCACGCGCAAAAGGGGATTTGAAATATTACTCTATACATATACATCAAATATGTACCATTTTATATTACGAGTTTGATACGACGATATTCTTCAAGTAATATGTGGCTGGAATGATAAAATAAAATTATACTGATAAGCTCATGCCTTTCGACGTTATTCCGCAAATTTTATCGTAGCAAGAGAGCGGGGAAGTTTCTTCCGTTTCATTTCTTCGTTTATTTCGCGGAGAAGCTTAGTTTCTCGTACGAAAAAGGGAATATTACCCCTTATCGATCGAAGGGCCGCGCGAATGTATCGGTGCGATCTTCGGTCGGAACGAATCGCCGCAATGGCGATTCGATATGCCGCGGCTTACATGAAACCGGCACAATACCGAATGTAATGCACGTTAAGCCCGTGTTGCGTATATCTTGACGACGGAATGCAATGAATGAAGGTACCGCAATATCCGCTCATGCCGGTGGAAGTCGTAACTGCCGGCGTGCCCGCGCTATTACTCCTCAATGGTCGAGCGCGGTTAATTGCGAGGCAATATTCAAAGTAATTCTCGGTCCCCCGGCAAGAATACGGCCTAATTGACTTGTAAGCCAACGCGTTCGATCGGCAGCTGATTGCAGACGGAGACGAAGCGTTTCTCTCCGTCTGGGAAAGACCGATATTGCCGGCGCTCACGAGAGAGCGCCGATTCGTGGTACTCCGAATACCGAGGATCGTAAACCATCTCCGTGTTGTTCTCGCGCGGCACGGAACTACCCCGAAAATCGTCGCGGCCATTACGATCGTTGGGTAATCGCAACGTAATACAGCGAGCGTAAAGAAGCCGCAAATGTTACGGAGCGCGCGAACGCGAAATGGCACTTCTTACCGGAATTCGTGAAAAAGCTATCTCGGATAATTGTTAAGCGGGAACGGGAAGGTATATACTTGCCATTTCTCTACCGGTATTCAATTCCGAGCGGGGACTGCGAGAAAGCATAATTAACGCCGTCGGATTGTAAATTCACTCTAGTATAAATATTTGCATCTCGGAACTCCGCGCGCACAAAGCCTGCATACATTTGAATATATCTTCTTTCCGCGGAGATTCCGCGAGCGCACCGCATATCGGCGATACGACTAACATCGGGCTCGGCGGGCTTATTTCAATCTCCGTAACTCGCGACGTTGATCTTCTTGGATTTACAAAATTAAAGTGAATCGACCAAGTGCGGCGGAGCCGAAGAAACGTAATGAAAACGAGAAACGCTGAGTCTCGACTATTTTTATGCCTTGAAAATGGCACGAGATACGGATTGTTGAAATCTCATTAAGGCGCGCATATGGAGACATCACGAAAAACAGGAGAGAACATTTGAGATAAACTTTGTATTTGTAGGGAGTTTCGCCATCTTTCTATCTCTTCCTTATCTCAATTTTCTAAAGTTTTCGTGTCCACGTATTAGGAAATATTTACGGTGTGTTTTATTTGTAGTAACTTCATACATTATTCGATAGAAATTCTATAATGTGTCATCCTGAATGGTGCATCAGTCTGTGTTTCGCTAATTTGTAGATTATTTAATTTCATTGTGATTTAACGTACGCCTTCCGACATTTTCGAAATAAATGGTTCATTTAATTCCCGTAATTTCTGTAATTGTCGTAATTTTCCAGTGGATCGCACCGTCATTCGATTATCGATGTAACGAATTTGCACGCGAATCGACTTTAACCCCTTTGTGGCGCCGCGTAATTTCGAGAAACGGCATTTAAAAATCCCTTTTTATTTTGATGACAGCAGCATTGCCTAATATAATCATCTTCCGTCAGTTGCAACGTTATGTAAATATTCGATGGAATAATTTTCGTGGTTAATCACAATATTTGGATTATTATAAAATACTGAATCGATATCCGTTGTCGTATATGTCGTAAAAAGTTCATCGATACGTCGCTTCGTCGCCATGGGAGACTGAGCTCATCGAAAGAGCACCGATTCCGATATTCATGAAACTTGGACGAGCGAATAAGACGATTCACAAAGCGTAGATAGGCCTGTGAATCGGGGCGAGGGTTCCGAGCAAACGCGGGCTCAAGCGATGAGCGAGCGAGAGTCAACGAACTTCTCCTCGCCGTTTACGTAACCCCGCTCGTGTAAACATATCGATCCCTGCGGGGGCATGTGCGCATTGTAGCTTTATTTCGTAGCGAAGTCGCCCAGTGTATATCGGCGATGAGACTACCGGGGAAGGGTTTGACCCTCGTCTTCGCAGCATTCGTCGAATCACCCGCGCCGCGAGCGATCGCATTCCGATTCGCACGTTACGCGTTACGCGTTCCAATTGGACGCGCCGCGTAAAAGAGAGGCGCGTCACAATCGACTAGATATTCTCAAGCGACGCGAATGTTTTTAGTCCTACGCGCGAGAGGAATTCCCTTTTCGCGATTACGCGCGGAAAACGTCGCGAGAGTTTTGCCAACGCGTCTTTTACTTTAATTTCAGTTTTCAATTTTCAATTTTTAATTCTTTCAGTAGATTATGCCATGCAATATTAACAGGTTTCCTTTTTAAGAAAGGAATAATTTTAGTTTCTTTTAAGTTGAGTTCTTTAAAGTGCCAGAAATTTCGGCAAATATTTTGATCTTAATACTGAAAAAAAAAAGTTCTGGTTAAAAACGGACGAATCAGAACAATCTTGTAGATGTGATCAATATTCTGGTTATTACAAGTTATAAAGTGTTGAGTTCTATTATAATAACCAGAATATTTGATCACGCCTACAAGATTTTCCGATTCGTCCGTTTTTAACCAGAATTTTTTTCTTCAGTGAATGTACGAGTATATGAAGAGCTTCACATTTTAAAAAATCGAGCTTGTGAATCGCAGAATCATTCTTATGTGATCGGTTGAAAAGTTTAACAACGATGCTGGGAAAGTTACTCACCGAATTCGACGCTGTGCAGACGTCCGACGGCACGTGCCGCGATGCGGTGCGGTCGCCAGCTGCGTGTTCCACGGCGTGGATGCGTAGATAACTCGCGGGATCCGCCGTTGTTGTCACCGTTTTTTTTTCAGGAAACGAACGAACCTTTCAGGATCCTCGCGACAGTCAGTTCTTTGAACGTTCACCAACGCACATCCGTACTTTTGCCGTCATCTGCTGCCCCGTGGGCCGTACGAATATCGCGAGACGGTGTAACGGCTCTTCTCTTCCGGTGTCTCGTTAATTGTGTCAAACGGCACGGGCACTGCGGCAAAATTCATTTTGAGCAAAGGCGTGCAAGGCTCGCTGCTCGAATTTACGCTGAATAGCGCGACGCCGAGAGGCTCATCGTCGATCCATTGACGTCGATTCGACGTGCAAATTGCGATTATTACTAATGAAGGCAGCGATGAAAATATTTACGCTCTGAGACGTGAGCTTCGTGCTAACTAATTAAACGCCACCTGCCACGCGGGACGAGAGATTATAACTAATTATTAACTTCGTTAAGCATTAATCTGCTTTCCGCGATTGGTAGTCATTAACACGAGTTAATTAGTCAACCGCTGTTAGTTGTCAACAAGATAGATACAGTGATATTAAGAGGGGAAAATGCACGACGCGAAATTCAACCCCGTGAATCATCGTCGTTTATTACTTTCGCAATGTCGTCGCATCAGCGCGACTCGACGAGACGAAATCTCGTTAAATAGCCGTTGATTCCGCAATTAAGGTTAACTCAGTTACGCGACAATCGCTTGTAATTTAATCAGCGCGCGTAGTTACTCATTTCCATTATTTTACATAATATCAAGTGGCCGTACTGGTGCGCTAATTAACGGTAGTCATGTAATAGTGCGACGCGGCCCTCCACCGCAGTCTACGTAATTGTAGCAGTTAGGAAAAAAAAATTGCGTCACGCGCGTGGAGGAATTCGCGATACATTGCCGCGAGAGCGGCTATAAATTCGCGAAATTCGTTGAGGTGAAAATTTATGCCAAACGTCCGCGCGTACCGCGATACGGCTCTGCGCATACAGGGTGTCCCACAATTCGCGGCTTTTTAATACTTGTAACTAGTTTTAGAGACCTTGGGAACGATCCTTTCGCGGAAAAGACTCGAGATTCGTTATCTACTCGTTAACATGTATTAAGGATTCCATTAGAAGCTTTCGAGGAAAATAAGCGCGGATTTATTTCCTCTGAGCTAACAATGAGATTTTATCGAGTATACGCGCGGAGGCGGAGGGGGGGGGGCAAGAGGTTTGACTTGCGCGGACAGCATTCTTCTCGATTATCGACATTTCGATCACGGAAAAAAAGTGCACTCCCAGTATAATGAATTTGCCATTAAAATTAATGATCCGGGGGGGAATTCTCTCGTCTTAATCGTGTTTCATATTAATATTCATTCCGCGACGCGCGCGAGAAACGCGTCTTCTTATCGACCCGGCATATCTGGCGATCTGGCTTTTCGGACCCTCGATCGACGGGTGTCCGCTTTATTAACGACGGAAATTAAAGCCCCCGTTTTCTGGGACACTCTGTATATACGTGCGCGTGTTCTGGTACACGTGGCCGCTGATATACGACGGCTCGGCGGTGCACGGGCACGACACCGAATTTAATAACGCGGAACTGCGGAACGCGGCGAGGTGCGACGCCAGCCCCGCGCGGCCCATACAATCGGGACAATCAACGTCGTCGAGCGGCCATTAGTCCGCGATTACGGGCGACTTTATTATACGGCCGCGCCACTTCTAAAATGTGAAACGCACAATCGGCGGCATTATCGGTAGACGGGTGCTTCGCGTCGAAAGGGACCGACCGCGAGTGTGCTCTATCCGGCCGATCGGATTTGCCTCGCAGCGGGCACTCGAGAGCAGAGTCATTCTCCAGGCGAAACGAGCGCTATCGCACGGAGCGAGGGAGGGGAAGCGAGCGGGACGCCCATTCTTAAAACAGCATGTTAATCGACGGACGTTACTTAAAGGGGAAATGACAATGGCTAATGAACGCGTCTCCCGCGTGTTCGATCGTAACGCATCCCTCATTTTCTCTCTAAATCTCTTTAATTAGAAATGTCACGTTATCGAACGCAAAAATATAACAAAAATATACGAACAAATAAATATGACTGAAGATAAACGAATACAGTTCTCGAGGAAATTCTAAACCCAACTATAATTGCGAATAAAAATTCCTTAACGATTGTGACGTAAGGGAACAATAGTAAAGCCTGTATCATACTACGCGTTGGAGATTAGAATTTCACCAGTTCGAAACAAAACGAATTAAAATTAAACTTTTCCGATTGGTCGAGTTCTAATCTTCAACGGGCAATTCTTAATTTCTTTGTTCACATTTTACTGATTTCATTTCGACGCGAATAGCCTCTTAAGCGTCGTTTATATGCTCAAGTGTGGAGCGCAAAAAGAAAGAACCGGCAGATAAAACGCTGGCCAGACGCAAGAAACGGCGATAAGGTGCCGATGGCGCGCGCGAGCCAGCGAGTCCCTCTGTTCGGTGCATAAAAACGAACAATGGAGCTCATTTGCGATAACCGCATATAGCCGCCTTTCGCGCAATCATCTACCCGCGTAGCCAAGAAAGGACTCGGTCCCAACCTGGCTCGACGAGACCCGGCCGCTCGCATCTCGGGCACGTTTCTCACAAACGGGATAAAAAAGAACGCTACATGATAGCCTGGATGCGGATGAGGATTGTGTGCCGTCCCGAGCGTAGGAAGAGCCGCCACATATCGACGGCTCGCGCGATCGCGCTCTCTCGCCGCGGAGAGGTTAGGTTCGCCGGTGAACGTGAGGCGAGGAGCCACGAATGCGTCATCATCGATCTGTGGATCTCTCTCTTTCCGTCTTTCGCACGCGCGCGCGACCGTAACTACGATGTACGTGAGCGGCGAGGCCAGCGTGGCTCGTTGAAAAGACGACGGATGATGCCACGGGGAGAAAGACGGCACTCGCGAGACGAGAATTCGCGTGGACACGACGCGGCCGCCCGGCCGCAGTTTTGTTCCGCTTCGCGTTTACCGTTTTGGCGATCGATTTGCGCCGTGCCGCGTCGATTACCCGCGGCCAGATCGCGAGTCGCCAGCGACTCGGTCGCCATTTTTGACTAACTGCCGAGCGTGACGATACAGTACATAGGCGCAAAAAAAAAAAAAAAGAGACGCACGAGAAGGAGAGCCCCGCCTGCGGCGATTCGCGCTCGGACGTAGCAATGGGCCTACGGTACTCGAGTGTCCCTATAATAATCTTGCGCCTGCGATGCAGCTTTCAGGTCACGTACCGGCCCGCACCGGTCATTCGACGTATTTCAGACAATTACGACTTGGGACGGAGTTCTATCTACGATTCGACAAATCGTAAATATAATCGGATACACCGTCACGCTGCGCCAACTACGGATATCGTTATAATTTATATTTATTATGTTTTATATATTATATACTACTAAGAAAAAAAAAGGAAATATAATCTTCACATGCTAAAAAATGAGTTATTTTTAAACTGCTATAACTCAGCGACAAATTATTGTAGACACAAAATGCAAAAAGCATTTTAAAGCTTGAATCTTCTATCACATTCTTTTTGCTGCTTCTAATTATCTCCTTCCTTTATAAAACGGTAGAATGATAAAGCTTGGCCCGTCAAAATAAAAATTTTTAACACGATTTTGCTGCTTTACATCTGGCGTGCAAAAAATTGTAGAGAATTTCTGTTATCTGCGTCTTATAGCAGAACCTCAGTAACTTGATAAAAAAAATCGCACCGCGATCAGCAAACACTCAAATTAAAGGGAAGAAATCCCGCTACAAGACGCAGATAACAGAAATTTTCTACGATTTTTTCTACGTCAAATAACACAGTAAATTCACATTAAAAATTTGAATTTCGACGGTTTCAAGAATCATTATTGTGCTGTTTTGTAAAGGAAAAAGATAATTAAAATCTGCAAAAAGAATTTGAAAAAAGAAGTTTCAAACTTCAAAATGCTTTTTGGATTTTGTCTCTGCGATGATTCTTCGCCGAGATACAGTGGTTTGAAAATAGCTCAAATTCTTAGCATGCAAAAAGTATTTCCTATATTTTTTTTAGTAGTGTGTAATTAAATAAATTAATAATGTAGCACAAAGAGATACTCTAAGAGCTGGAGATCTGAGTTTTTAAAAATCCGAATTACTAAAAATTGGTAAGTTTTATTTAATCGCCTCTAGAAAGAGAGAGGCAATCCACTGAAGAGAGAGTACCTTTCCATAGGCATAAAAATCTGATTTTCCTGCCAATATAAAAGACTCTTTCATCATGCTGTAGGTTGCTGTAGGCTAATTACCTGCACATCTGAATTAAAGATCAGAGCAAAAACCTCTTCGCTTCCGAATGGAAGAGTCCTCAGGGCCATTGACGCTTTGGAACCAAAGGACGTAGATTGCTATAAACCGGATATACATATATGTAATAAATTAATAATTATATTAAATATAGACAAGAGGATGTATGATAATATAGGAATGACTGTAGAATTCGATACACGAAATCTGTATAGTGCGATACCTCGCCACAAATACTTAACAACGTTTTACCTACGTATCCTGTACTGCGATTCTGTAACTCTTAACGACAGTTCGTTATCGTTATAATGTCGTTAAGAGTTACAGAATCGCAACACTGGTATCCCTAAGGCCCGGTTGCACCAACGTTATTTTGGCTTTGAGCGAGACATAAATATGTGTTTATCTTCATCTTTCTAAATAAATAAAGACACACATCTCACTTAAAGCCGAAATAACGTTTGTACAACCGACTAATGTTCATTTCTACCAATGCAGATTTTTTAATTCTTGAGACTAAAAAAAGATAGAAAGTAAGTTAAACCAAAATTAAAGTTAATCTGCATTCGTAAGAAATGGATATAAGTCAGTTAGACAAGAGACTGTGAGAAAAAATCGGACGTGATTATTTCTCGTTCATTCTAATACTTTTTCAAGAAATCAGCTCATTTTTCTTAAATTGGAACAATTTCTTTACTACATAAAAAAGTATTCAGTGTTTAAAAGAAAGTACTGTTTTATCATTATATTACATGTATTGGAAATGTTTTTTTCAAATTTTTCTATTGTCTCCATATTACTATCTTTTCCTGAGGCTGGAACTATATGGAATATAACAAAAAATTTCTCATATTACACTACCATGTCCTCTAAATTATGATTTATGTTTATTTTGTTTATGTTAGTTCGAACCTTCTTCGCACACAACGCCGCTTTTAAAATGAATTTGTAGAGGTGTAATAGCGTAAGTTCGCGTTTATCCTTGAAATATTGATAACCGATGCAGCCTACATGCGAAGCCGAGGGAAACGAAAACAAACGCGCGTGTCGCGAGCGGCGAGAACGCCGGTGTTCCCGGTCGTCGGTTATCTCTCGTGCGGGCGAGCTCGCGGGCGCGGGCGGCGCGCTCGCGAAATTGCACGCTCGTATCTTTCGCGCGCGTGCGTCCGCGGAAAGAGAAAAGAGCGCAGCGGGGAGAACGGGGAGGAAAGGGGACGGAAACACACGCGTGTAATTTCGGTGAATTTTCGTGAAATTGCGCTCACGTCGTTCTCTCGCGGGCACACTGCCATTGCCACGCCGCCGCCCGTCCGCCCCGGGTCCATTTTACGGCTGACTCAGCAACGAATTTCACCGACGCGGCAACGAATATTGCTATTGGTAACAGTTTCTGAATACCGTGGGTACCGCCGCAATTTTCGCCCGAGACGAATATACCGCGCGCGCGAGCACGGCGGCGGCGGCGCGACGACGGCGGCGGCGGAAGCCCCGGCCAGGTTCACCGCACATGTTTTCGCCTCTGAGGGTAGTCCTTTTCTCTCTCTCTCACACACTCACACACACACACACACACACACTCTCTCTCTCTCTCTCTCGGTCTCTCGACGGGGTCATTTTCGCTGAGGAAACCGTTCCGGTACGAAACGAGACGGGTTAACCCTCTTGCGGTTCCGCTCTGTTCCGCGACAGTTGCCTGTCAGGTCCCATTTAGCCTCTTCGCCGCCGTGCGTTTAGTTGCCGGCTTCGGCCCGTTCTTGAGGAACAATGCTGTCCAACTAACTGAAAGAATCCCATCTGACGTCGGAGTCATTTTTCAGAAAATCACATTTTACGCTCTGTTTCGCGCGATCCACATTTCGCACGTTATCTAACTGAAGGATGTCACTCGTTGACGAGACACAATTCTACCTTGGTATAAGAACGCGCGTGCACTTGTTCGAAGGATACGTTTCAAGAATATCTTAATATATTTCCTGGTACGTTTCGGCTTTACAAATTTAAATTTCTTTTGCGCGTTTTGATTAGTTTCTATCTGTTTAGTTCCGAGATTAAAAGAAACTGCACACACACATATACAAATAAAAAATGTTATGCAAATTGGTTTTAGAAATGTCCTACAATTGCAACACTTTTTATATTTATTATCTTTATTTAATAATAACAATACTTTAGTTTGGCAATGAAAAACTCTCCTTTACAACTGAAAAACTGCTCCTTCTCGAAATTTTTCTAAAATATCTGTTTTACTGATAGAATTTGTATTAAAATAGTTTTAACTTTTCAGGACGTCTTTTTTGGAAGGCAGATCATAAAACATATATATTTTGTATAATACGCTGCGATTATAAAATATAACTTTTTCTTAATATGCATTATTAATATTTCTTTAAAATAATATTTTTAATCATTATAATAATGATATTTCTTTAATCTTGATAAAAAAATGTCATTTAAATTTTGAAAAAGGTATAAATGAGAACGAATTTGCTTATTTCAAAGATATTAATAAAGTTGAATTATATCTTTGTTAAATGTTAAATGTTTAATTAATATAATTATCTAAAAGTTTCATTTAATAAAGTTATTATTATCTGTTAGTCCAGTTCATTACAAGTAAAACATAAATTTAACATAAATTAATTAGCATTATAGTATGTAATGATCCTTTTCCTCTCCAGAGAAAGCAAATTAAATAGGTTTAAAAGGCTTGTATTTATAATCGCGTTCCTGCTGAACAAGTTAACTGAAACCAGTCTTGAGACATAATACGATTTAATAAATGGGTCTATGGAGAATCAACTTAATATTCGTAATACCATATTTATAATCGCGATTTAACAAAAAAAATCAAATAAACTTTGTCTTGAAACACAGCTCGTTTCTCGCAACATAATTCTATTTCTCACGATTCAATAATAATAAAATATTAATAGCTTTTCAATTTTATTATTTATTAGCCGAATATTGTCTTCGGAAAAAATTCAATATCTCTTAAATGTCCTTTGTATGAGACTTGAAAAGAAGTTACTCTTAAATAATTTAAATATAATTTCAATAATTTAAATAATTTAAAATCAGCCAAGAAACTGAGAATTATTCATGAAAGAGAAACCTTGAGAATAAATTTTCAAAGAGTTAAAACTAGCAATTATATACTTACTTAACCACTTTACGACACTCTTGTAGTTTATATAATAACGATGGACAATTATTTTTTTGTATTGCATGTTGATTAAGCGATATACTCCTTTTAACTTGGAAAATTAAATTCATGAATGTATGTCAATAATACAGATGTAGAAGATGTGAATTCTAATATCTAACGAATACATTTTATTTCCCTTTTGATCGGAAAAATATTTATGGAAATTAATTTATTATTATTCTTTTTAATATTTTATGCCTCGAGAATTATTTGAATTTAATAAATCAAGGAAGAAAAATAAAATTATATCTTTTATATATATTTTTTACAATGTATGTATATTTTTTACAGCTATATTTTTTACAGTGACAATCTGAATTTTCTGATTCATTAAAATTTATAATCATTTTTAATTTATTAAGATCACATAATTTCTGTTTTCTTGAGAGGAAAAATAAAAATTTGGCAAAACTAACAATAAATATACATATACATATATATTATTTTGATTAAAATGAACATGAATGTTAATATTTTAATGTCTTTTATTTTAATAATGTGATTAACTTATACAATATGTATACATGTATCGTATATTTAACAATTTGCAGCATATTTATTGCGATTTAATAACTTAAGCAACGATAAAACTTTTATTAAGCTTTCAAATACTCACAAAGCTTTCTTTCTTTCGAGAGAGCCTTATCGAGAAAAACTAAATTTATCTTAAGCCATAATAACGACGAAATGGTAAATGTACGATAGTATCCTTCTTGTAACTTCGAGATAAGCGATAACGTGCGGTATGTGCGGGTATTCAGGGCGTCTATTTTATGACACATCTACTTTTTTAATACACTAAAAGTCTCGTGGCGGCAAAGAATTGACTATGAACGCTCCAAGTTTGACGCTCGCGCTTGTAAACAAGCCGAGTATGACAGTTACGCAGACGGCTTGTGTATGTATGTACACAGGCTCGTCGCGTTATCGTTCGTACGGCGTGGCTGAGCGAGCGTGAATCGCTCCGCGCGCGTTATTACTTCCCGAGATGCGACCGCGATAAGTTCTAAGGGAGACAAGTACGAGATACGCGATTATTTCCTAACGATTGTCAACAGGTAGCGGCGAGGTGCAGCTGCTCCGTTATTATCCTTCGAAACGCGATCGTTTCCCATTAGCGACTATCGGTTCACGTGTTCGCTTAATTCCCACGATTAACGTCTCGTAAACGCATCACGGCAGTTCATTGAGGCATTTCGCGCAACTCATCTACTTGAAGTCACAAGTCAAATAGGAAATGAGAACTGTGGATTACTGTTTCGGCGTTTATTCGTGATGAATTTATCAATACATTAACAAGATTTATCAATGCATTAATGATATCTCTCGTATATTCGAAACGTATATTAGTCATGCGATATTGCGTTTTGATAATATACTTTCAAATGAGCCATTGGATTTAGTCATTTGATTTGACTGGCGTATTAGAATGAGTTGCTGGCGCGATCCTCTAAGTTTTCGATCATTAATGACGCGTCGCGGAACGGCGCGGATTGACTTCGAGTCGCGACGCGTTTAATTTGTAAAGTACCGATGTAAGTAACAGCGTCTCTTAATATTGATCGAGCGTGTAACGGAGATTCACTGCTTGTGCGTTGTTACATAGAGAAAAATGTTTTTTTTTACGCATTTAATGTACGTGTTTAATTTACTAAAAAAAAAACATTACTTTATTGAATACAAATTTGATCGCGTTAAATCGTATTGTTTAACGGAAAAATAATAATTATTTGAAATAGTACTATATAAATCTCTGATTTAAATAAGGGCGTGTGTTGTTTGATCAATTAATTTATTAGTTAAAATAATCATTAAATTTTTAAACTTATATATAAACTAACTTTATTTTTTAAATATTTTATTTAAAATAAACATACATGTTTTTTGAAAATCAAACAATCGTTGTTAGTTTAAATATTAGTTTGGTTAAACTATTCCGACGATTCAATTTCTTTGACTTTAATAAAATTTATTAATTTGGAAGAAACATTTTTCTCCGTGTAATTAATACGCCGATTTTTTACGTATAATGTACGTAATATTTGCCACGCAAATTTTGTAAGTTTTACTCTGGAGGGTAAATAATATAGAACTTTTATTATCATGGTCGTATAATAATAAAGTCGTGCGCGTAACGTAATTAAACAAGATTATATCTTCATGAATATTATTTCCGCCGACATTTATTTTCTATTTTAAGCGACATTCATTTACTCGTACGGTGATATGAGAGACGATAATAATCTAATCGTCATAAAACAGTCCGCGAACATAATATTTATTCCGCAGAGTTCAAATGACGCGCGAAGGTGCAGATAGAACCGCCGCGGACTCGAGCCTCGTCGCAGCGAGTGACGCGTGAAGTTGGCCGCGCGACTTACGAATTCGCGCCATTTTAGGCACTACCCGCCGCGTTACTTTGCAAGCCGCGTCACGGGCATCCAAACGCGTTTTCCTCGCGTTATTCATTCGCAAAACGTAATACATCGCGCGTCACACGTCGGGAGTGCCGTGCCAAGTGTCGCGCGAGTTGTCGTTTCGCTTCGACAATGCTCGCGATCGTAACTCGCGTTCTCGCGGGTGAGCATAGTTAACCCGGCCGGCGATCGTGATCATGTCGCTCGAGTGTCGTGTCTTGAAAATGAGTGAGCGCGCGATTGCTACATGCTTAGCCCCGGGAGTGCCATGCAAAGTGCTGCGCGTTCACCGTGTCTGATAATTTATAGTGTGTGATCGTAATTGTGAGTGAGTGCAGTGCGAGACGATGGAAGCTGAGGGGAGAAGGAGGAGGCCCGGGGTGGCGCCAGGCGACGGCGGAGCAACCGGAGGTTGGTTTATAATTTAGTTATTATTCCCGTATTTGTTGCGGAACATCGACCGTCCGTCGAAAATTGTGTAATTATATGTCTAACAAATAATTTACTAAATGTATAATAAAAAATAAATACCTATCTATATGAAAAAGGACAAGTGTAAAAAATTTAACAATGATTATTTATTCCTTAAAAATAGTAATTGTTTTTGGACACTGTTGTAATTCTCTATGATATTTTTGTAATTTTCAGATTAATTGCGCTACAACTCCGCTGCTGCGCTTCGTGCGGGTGAGTCAAATATGTATTTTTTAATTTTGAAGCGATGAATTTGTGAAAAAAATCATAAAATATGTGTATCTGTATACAAAGGATCAAGTTAAAATAATAAGAGTATTACAGATTAATATAATATTTCGTGGATCCTTAATTTCTTTTTGTATTGAAGGGGCTAGGATTTAATTAAACAATTGTTTGTCAAATTATTGTATTTATGAGGAAGAATGGGCGTAATATAATAGAATTTTTAGTGTTATTATTAACACATTATTAACATTTATAATATTTAATAAATACGAGATTGAACGAATAATAATGTAATTTGTTATACGCAACGATGGATGAAGGAATTTCTTTTGCCAATTGGCAAAAGTTTAAAAATATTTCACACTTATAATTAATCTTTATAATAACTACCTTTTTCATTTAATTTATACGACGCGAGAAAAGATCGAACGACTCTTACGTAAAGGGAAATAATCGCGTGACTTATCTCGACCCCGAGCTTATTTTCGCATTCGTAGTAAAAATACCGGCATAGTAAAAATACAAATTATCATATTCCGCCTTTTCCGCCCCGCGAGATTGCAACCGCGTTTTTAATTCAGCGGCGACAGCGGCGACAGCCACGAGGATCCGAGAAACATATTTCGCCGACGAGATGGAGCGAGCGCGATACCGCGTGCCGCGCGCGGTGTGCGACGCTGAGTGCGGGCCCGCGTTATTAAATCACGACGACGTGTGTACATCACGCGGCTGCGTTATAGCAAATACACGGTGCATACACGCCTCGTGGCGTCCCGACGATTGATAGATACCGCCGCGTCGTTCGATATTTCAAAAGCGCATTGTTCGGTACGGACTTTGTCTACGCGCGTCGCAATAGGCGGCGTGTTCCCCTCGCAGTTATCGTCGCATCGTCGTCGACGGCATGCATAATTCCGCGTGTTGCACATAGAATGCCCGAGCGAGATTAAACCTTGCGAAATGGGTTATTGTGTATCCGCACGTGGCGCAAGTGCTTAAATAGTCATTGCCGGTATACACCGGTATATATGCACCATTGCACTGTTCAAGTGAATAATAACGACCACGGCACGTCTTTCGGCCGCGCACGCAAATCGCCGTGTAGCGCAAACTCATTATTTTTCATTATACGTGCCCCGTTGATCGCCCCCTTAAAAATGCGTCCTCCGCGTCTATTCGGCTGCGTCTTAATTTCTCAATTTTGCATAATACTTTGCATAATACTCTAATCTGCAATTTAGTAATTTATTCACCCTTCTAAGATTTTTATCTCGACTTATGTAGTTTTAATCTGAAATGTATATTTAGGTCCAGGTGCGATGACTGTTATTGAATTTTATATTGAGAGAGATATCAAGCAGGCTGCAACACGCGATAATGACGTAAAGATCGCCACGATTTTCCGACTGCCGTCACCGCCGCAGCCGCGCGAGGACTTTACGTATAATTTCGCCGAAGCGAATTTCGTTGTGCGAGCAGACGTTTAAAATATGCGGCAGGCAGTACGAACTCAATTTACCGTCGGTACATATACCGGATGAACTTCCCTATCAGAGGAGGGAGCTCAGCGGAAATCGTTGCCAAGAAAAATAGTAAGAGCCATTCACTTCGCCGCGTAATGGAGTTAAAGGATTTAGAATTTGGCACGCGCGGGTGGATCGGTTCGCGGCGGCGGCGGTGTCCCGGTCTTAACCCTCGGATTACCGAATCTCCGTACATACCACTCTGTACGTAGACTGGATCATTGAACGTCGGTCGAACGATAAAACGCGCCATAAAGGCCGCTAGGTCGCTAATTACCCCGAACGGAAAAGCGCGGAGCGTAAAGAATAAAAAAACAGATAATATCGCCGAGAGGCTGAAAGAAAGAGAGTGTTCCGAGTTCTTGGAATGCTTGCACCTGTCGACACCTGTTCTTAATTGGCTCCCTATAAAAAAAATCGAGAGATCGAATGGCGAGGCCCTCGGTAATGATTTCAGGCATAAAATTCTCTTGTAATTCACGTTTTCAATTTTATCTCTTGTACGCGTTACGTACGCATTATTGCCTCTGCGTTTCTTTTTTTTTCTTTACAGCATAATACAAGTACGTTCGATCGCGCGATCGGAGTCCGTGGCGTAATGAATCCCGTTCTCGAATCATCGTCGTGTACAATTGCAACACCGATTGTTAAGACGATAAGTACATATTATTTTCGTCGAGTACGTATATTCTTGCACTCTCGCCGTGAAGTACAATTTCGTGCATTTTTTGAGTCGAGAGAATTCGACGATTGATTTGATTGACGATCGAAAGGAATCTATATTTTTTTTGCAAGACAGAAAGAAATTAAGTGCGGGAATTTTACAATATTTCTTTAACCAAGAACTCATTTATTATTCTGTTTAAGTAATAGTGAAGTATTTTAAATACCTCAACTATACGCTATTAATTATAATTATCTGCTACTTTCTAGCAGATTGTAATTACGTTGTCATCTTTTGATTCAATACTCTCTCTTTTATAGATACATCTTATTTTGTTTGTAGAATTAAGTTTTCTCGTATGTAGCCATTCTTAAGTCCACCCGCAGCAATATTAGCATATGAATTTTCATGAGTTTAATATTCATGGACACTGTTTGTTTTGTGGCAGTTATGTATTATATGGGTAGAATTCAGTTAAAACAAGTTTAACAACAAAGGCAAATATATACTCAGTTATACAAGCAAAGTGTGTCTAGATATTTGCAGCAGTGTATTTTTTCTAAAAAAATTTAAAGATAATTTCTCTTTTCGATGCAATTGAGAAAATATCTTATTGCACCTATCGGCACCTGTTCTTAATTGGCTCCTTATAAAAGATGGAGAGATCGATCGGCAAACTTTCGATAATATTAAATATCTTGATGAATAAGATTACGATAAAGAGAAGCCGGCAATTGAGCGGAGAATAATTATTATTTACTTACTATTTATTTTCGAGCTTGAATCAGATAAATCTTTACAGTAGCAACATTGGTATAAATTATCGACTCAAGTTCTTTAAATGAAAAGATTATAAGAATATATATTATATATTATAAGATATATTTTCTAAAATAATAACTAGGATTTTGTCACAGCCGTGAGATTGACTTTAACATTCGTTTGGTATTGGAATATTTCTAAATTTTGAAAAACTTAAAATCCGTTCGATCGTCGGCTGCAATTATCGTGATGATCTGCGCATCTCCCGCAATATGTATAATTTAACTGGGCGAAATTCGCGAGATCGGGGAATGCCTCCGCTAGTTAGCGGCGCGCGTTTTGATTGTTTGCGACGCGCCGAAAATTTACTCATCTCCATACGCGCGCGATCAGGCTCCTGCATGATTCGCCGGCATTCATGAACCAGCAATTTTATCGACAAACACCGGACGACGTTCAAATACATATTTAATGCCCGTGTGTATGCACTTGCGTGTGCGTAAACATGATTTTGCGCATCGAATACGGGCCGCGCGGTTTGCACAGCTGATGGATCAATACAGGACATTACCGCGACGAGTAATAAGTTGCCAATACCTGATTCATCACCGTCAATACCGTCGGAGTACATCGCGATAATTAGCCGGTAATCCTTGAGCGTTCGATAACCGAACGAGGCGAGCGTACGTTGACGCTCTACACGCGTAACAGCGCCGCCGTGCGCGCGTGAACGCTTCTCGTAAATGGTAATTACCGTCCGGGGTGATAACTTTGAAGATACCCGATTAATGCCGGTTCCGTGGTTTAGCATAAGCTAAGATTATAGGAGACAGCCTATGTTATCGAAGTCAATATCGTCAGACTAGCTCAGATTGGGGAACGCAGCGATATACGATGATGATAGTCCTCAGAATGCGCGACGGCGATAAGCCGTAATTGCAGCCTCTGCAGAAAGCACTTAATCTGTACATATATTATTTCGCCATAATGCTATATATTTTGTGTATCGGCAACTAAATCTACGGAAAAATTATGTCAGTCAGGCACACAGGCCAGTCTTTATTTTCGTAACATCTTATCTCGCCGACCCTCGCTAACCGCGAGGACGTAATTATTTTCTCATAGTTACTCGCAATAATTTACGTTAAATATCCACCATCTATTTCGTAATGCAATATGCTCTTATTGCATTACATGGTTCTCCATAAAATAGACAAATGACAAAGAGCCGTCATCGCTATTTATTATCTACGCGCTTAGGTTACCAGATAATTTCGCTATTCTACACGTGAGGTATGGCGTAGACGGCCGGCACTGGGGTTTTGGCCTTATGAAATATAAACCATCGCACCGCACGATCGTTTGCGGCATCGTGCGCAACCCTCGAAATGCATCAAGACTGCATGCAAGTGCTAAAGCGCTCTCTCTCCCTCTCTCTCATCTCACCGCACTCCCGCGTATTTCATCATCGTAGGTTCCACGGTATTGTCGCAGCCCTCCCTGTATTATATGTACATACGTACATTTCTCTCCCGAAGAATATAACGAAATAAAGTCCATCGATACGGTCGGTGCGCGCGGCCGTAGCCGTTTTCGCGATTACGATTTGAGAAAAGTTCACTGCGTGACACCCAGGATGACTCACCGGCGCAATATTGCGGTAATAAAGACATTTGGCGGATATCCAGCTGCGTGTATGGGATTTTACCCTACTGTAAACAGTCGTTTCGCGAAGACGGACGGCGAAACTTTGCGAGCGGCGTGTATACTCTTTGCGGATTTGACGAACTCTCGGCTTCCTTCCCTTCTTCCGCCTGTATGCGAACGTACGCTGCACGCGTTTCAGATTCTTCCACAGCGCTTCCTCGTTGTCGGGACTCCGCGCTCGCTAGTTTGAAAGAACTCCTCGTTTCTCTCTTTTTTTCCCCCTCTCCGCCTTCGCCGCAACCACGATCTCGCTCATCGCATACGAATCGCATTACGGCCGCCTCCTCGACGATGCCGGTTCTCTCGATATTGCGTGCACGACGTATCCGTATTGGCCCTTGTGAAATCACCGCAACGCGTACCCGCGACGTCGATAAAACTCGTACGCGAAATGCATACGCACTTACTCGAAATCATTGACTCATGTTGTCGATCGCGCGATGTCACGGTCGCGGGCACCACGAGCCACCCGTTATACTATTCGCCGTACTTGTACCCGGAATCGTTTGGATATTGCACAACTGACAACGCATGCATATTCAAACGAGGCTCGCGTTGGTTTTCATCGTATGCATTGGAGGACTCTTGTTATACGCATCGCGATTTCGCACGGCTAATGCATTCATGCACGTATCCAAGTCGCGATTCCGAATCGGTAAACACGGCCGGGCACGGTGCGGCGACGCGACATTATTGGAATCACCATGTATTCAGTCTCTCCTGTCACCACGCGTTATTCTCCTTTTTTTTTCTTCTCGCAACTTTAGTTTTTTTTTCTCTCTCTCTCTCTCTCTCTCTTTTTCGTACGATTACGACACATTTCTCACGCCGTTGCGCGAGCTCGAAAATTTTTAATCTCGCCGACCGGAGCGCACTGCCCGGAAATTAAAATGCGTCCACTTCGTTAGGTAAATTTTTAATATGCGCAAGTAGTGCGCGTCCGCACCTGCGTTCTATGCGTGCACCCCTCTGGAAATCCGCACGTAAAGTACGCAAAGCACGATACAATAAAAATCACAAGGTGCAAGGCGAAATTGCGAAAAATCCATACGAGACGCAATTATGGCGCGCTGTTGGCACTCTCCGATACGCTCGCGTATGGCCTTAATTTTTTTGCTGGGAATGAATATCGTGTTTTATCGCGCTGGTTCGACCTGTGGAGATGTTCCACTTGTGCAGTATTAAATTTTAATGACATATACTTTTTAACGAATTTGGGCGTCATTCGTTAGTGGAAATTTTGTAGAAAAGCCATCATTTGTCGCAATTTTTTAATTGCATAATACTTTCGTAAATATTCATCTATCAAACTAAAATTCCGTTATTATTCAGTTTCTTTCATTATTTGTTCGCACCTCTAAACCTTAATTCGCGAAAATTCTTAGATTTTTAATTAAAGATAATTAAGAAATTTAAAAAATTGGAATATTCGCGTTTTATAACGGAAGATGTATTCTAGTCCATTTCGACATTTACATAAGCGAATAATTCGCTGTTCTTCGCTACGTGACGCAAAAATTCACCGTGGAACTTACCATGCGAAAATATCACATAATACGAACGTCGGAGAAATGGCTGTATAAAAGGTTCCTACGCTCTTCATTTCATAAAAACGTACGTTCTCATTATCTAATTTCCACCTCTCATTAGCCGGCGGGAGTTTTTTGTATGCCACGCCCTTCCCTTCGGATGCACTTTTGCAAACGTATCACCTGGCCATTTTTCCCCCGGAGTTATATGGACCGTTCCGGTATGCCAGAACAATGTCGTCTGCATATGCCGGCCAAAACTTTGACAAAAGAGCCAAAGGGTGCCACATTGTCGAACACCACGTGTCTCAACGCAGCCGATGAAGGTCACTTACGGGCCCTACTTTCACTTTGAGAACGCGGTCGAATTAAAATCGATACGAAAGTCAGCCGCCTTTCTTTCTCTTTCATAATATATGATTGTAATAAATTAAAAATTTATCTCATTTATCTCATTGTCGCGTTCGATGGGAAACAGTGTATAATTTGGTCATATATTTCCTTCATGAATTTATGGAATTCGATGTATGTATCTACTTTATGCATTATAGAATTATTGGATCGAATCAAGTGAACGGTGGCATGTATTTATGCATCGATTTTATTTCTTACGCAATCAGAATTTTTTTATTACATCGCATCAACGAGAATGTTTGTTTTTTGTGTTACCATAAAAAGTGCCTATTACAATGAAAAAAAATCGCATCAACGAGAATGTTTGTTTTTTGTGTTACCATAAAAGTGCCTATTACATTGAAAAAAAATATAACTCTTACTTAATTGCTCTTAATAGTATTTAGATATAAATTTGTGATTTAGCTAGAAATTGAAATAACTTTATTTATTTGAAAAAATAAATTATTTCCAGTTTTTATGCTTTTAAGTATTGAGTTATTCATCTGAGACTAATGGCATTTCGGTTCTTGATTCAATTCTTAATTGATTCGTGTGTATCGAAAGCAAAGAAAATATTTATATTTATCAAGAGAGAAAATTGGCGTTTATTCCCCTAACTGATTTAACGAATGCAAATTACATTCATTCGTTCATAAAGAAAAAGGGCAAACAATATTTTATTTTACAGTATCGGATATTATTCTAATGTTAGTTATTCAAACGAATATATTTCGCAATCACATTCCACAAACACAGGAGCTTTCCACACATTTGTCGCGAAGAAATAGAGTCGTATCGTGTATCTGGCAGACTGATTGCGCGTGACGTAGCTTTAAGCATTACGGTAACGCGATATTTTGCGTATTCCCGCGCGCGTACGCTCGCGCCGAGGATATTTTATTCATATCCTTACGGGCGTCTCTCTTTCTCTTTCTCTTTCTTCCCCACCCTTCTCTCTCTCTCTCTCTCTCTCTCTCTCTCTCTCTCTCGCAACGCACACGTGTTCGACGAATATTTCAGCCGTGACACAAAGGTATCCGAATTCGCGGATGTAGAAAACGTCCCGATCGCGGCGCTCATGCATGTATTCATGCACGGTCGCGCGCGCGAGTATCTTTAGAAGTGCACGCGTGGTCCGTATTCTCATGCGATACTCGCTACCACTCGCTACTTCCAGCTACCCCGTACACATATGTGCAGCTAGCCGATGCGGTTCAGACTTTCGTGCGTTATGCCTGCTCCTCGATGAGGCAGGTGGACGTCGCCTAGAAATTCGTTAAGGGGAACTGTAGATGCTGGTCCCGTTTATGCTCGAGCAAGTTCGCTAAAGGGGGATAAGTCTCCCTTTATGTCTCGTCCGTAGATGAAGAATGCAGCGAGACGGCGCGCGTAACGACGGCGTAACGAATCAGAAAGCTATCTGAAGCCATATCTCTTCATTTGGATTGGATTTGCGACGGCGACTTAACGGACGCCGTTAGTTTGGACGACAGTGGGCAACCCGGACTGCTGCATTTTATATTCTTCTGCTATAATCCTCGGTTTTCTACAGTTGCGGTTTCTTCGCCCGCAATGAAGGCAAGTGGCGTACTTGGCGGTCCTCTGAACGGTGATCTAATTCCTAACGGCCAATTTCGCTTATAGACCGTGTCGACTTCTTCCCTTGGCTTTGCCGAACTCAATTTCGCAAATGCCGTTTGCGAAAATCGCCACGTAATACTGCGCGACGTCGGTATCTAAGAACGCTTAATCCGTTATTATCGAAATGTTGACGTTAAATCTTGAAATTAATATGCCTTACGTTGTTGATAAATTAGGAATATTCTTATAGTAAATCTATTAATTAATTTTATTTGTAATATATATGAAATTATTTACATTAATTTATTAACAGAACTTTAATTATCCCTGGCATGTAACTTTAAAAAAAAATATCGAATAATCGATAAGTATGATACACAGTGGCGAAAGATGTTTCAAGCAATTTATGTGAAGTTTTAAGTAACTTGAAATTAATCGTGTGTATTTTAGCAATTTATAGACGTCTCACATCCTTGACATTTATACGTTGAATATATTTCACACGATGTAACGTGTCGCGGAAATTACGATTTATTTTACATCTCGGGGTGAATGGCCGCGTACATGTGAAATCTGAATCGACTAGAAATGTGAATACCAACATAGACGGAAATTAACAACATGTAAAAAAAACATTCCCAACATTTCGCTTTTATCCTGTTGTTTTCAGATAACGGAAACATTCGATTAAGAATTTTATTACGATAATGTGGTTTGTGTTATATGAAAATTAAAGAGTTTAATCGATATGGAAATATACTTCATATATGCATTTATGCGCGAATGCAGCAAGAAATAGGAACAGTAGGGAAAAAAGCGCCTTGATAAAAAAGAATTTATTAAATTATTTATTTAATTGTGATTTTATTTCATATTTTTCCTATTTTTTCGTTATATTATTTTTATTTTATTAATATTATATTTTAAATAAATACTAAAAAAATCATAATTGTTATAATTGTTTTTATTTATAACTGTTTATATGTATATTTAATTGTGTTAGTACTTTGAATTATTTTATAAATATTAGCTTCGTTTACTTTTCGTTATTTTTTGCCTTATGTTATTGATTAATGTTATAAATATCTGTATGAAAACGAAAATACATGTATATGAGAAACAATGAAGAAATTGCAAACGGATAATAACTTATTTTAAATGAACTATCTTATTCTGTTTCAATGCGCATGCTATTGTTTCGTGCATTTCCTCGTTTCGCCTTGTTCGTATATATCTCGGTAATTTAAGAAAATCAACAATCGTTCAGTCCTCCGTACATCAACAACGATAAATCATAAAAATCAGTCTTATCTTTTGTCTTACCTTTCTAATTGGCGGGCTTCTGCCCGCGATCATTAATTACCTCATTCCATTACCGCGCTTGATTGCTCGGCTGAAATATTTTCACCTGGAGCCACATTAATTCATCATCCGTATTAAATAATAAGAATGTGGCGAAAACTGCCATTAGACCGCCTGCTCTCCAAGACCACAGTAATTTGCTGTCTGTTGTACAGTCATTTATACAGCCCGAAACATATATCTTGTTGCATGTAAAGTTGCCGCGTGCAAAAAAAGTAAGATGCCAGAAAAGTCAAAACGATTATTTAACGATTACTGTAAAGCGATTTTTTATAATTCTTATGAATAACTTCCATTAAGTATAAAGTAAGAAAAAATAAACTTAAAATTATATTACACAATAAACACGCGTAAAAGAAAAAAAGAAAAATAAAAACGAAGCGAGAGATTTAAAACTTTATTTATTATTTTATGTTTAATACAAGTCGTTATGTTCAATACATTTAAAGGAAACATTCTGTGAAACATAATAATGAGAATTAATTCGCAGCGATATATTTTGATATAGATTATATAATCAATGCAAATCTTATCTTAATTGTGAAACATTCTTCTAACAATGATTTATAATTGAAAATAATTCGAGAAATAATTTAAAAATACGAGTTTACTTTGACGATTAAAATTCCGGGTCCGACAAATAATTGAGTTTTTACACTGACAAAATTGTTATTGTTTACTCATATGTTCTTGTCACCGATTTAGCGATAAATGCAACTGTTCACGGCCATTGTCCGATCCTATCGGGCGTACACAAATAAACCAACATGCGAAGTGAACCACGTTGACAGATTGCCGATTAATTACATCGTTCAAGGGTGAATCCGCCTTCTTTCCGCACCCCATTCCGGCTCACCCTTTGCGTACTGCCCCGATGGCAGCAAGTCGATAAACACACCCGCTACTCGCGTGCATTCGGCGATGGATTAATGACCGTTGCAACGGCTGCACTGCTTATAAATCATGCTTACGCGCCGTCTGCGACGATTGGTGGTATTCGGTAAAAGAGGTGAAGAAATACTCTCGAGAGTTATGTCAAAGAGATCGATTCTTATCAATTAACATTGATTCTATGATATATTTCCCTGAAAATACTCTGCATCCGATTATCGAATATGTAGACTCTTTAAACTTTGAGCTTATCGGTTTCCGATTGTGTTATCGATATAAAAATATAATTATAATTTGAAATTTTATTATATAGAAAAAAAAATTTAATCACACGATACAAGAAACTGCAGTTATAATGTAATATACATATTATAACAAAGTTATCCGCAATTAATATATTGTATATCTTTATTACAAAAATTTATACTAATATATTTTATCTTAAATATTTTTTTTAATTTAAGAGTTGTAGTGCGAATATTTACTAGACGTAATTAATAAAATCTTATTTTATTTGAAAAATTTTAATAGAAAAAATTTTAAACGTTTATTAAATTTTTTTCCAGTCGCTCATGTAAGAGACAAATATTTCTTATGTAATCTCGGCAGTCTTTGTTATGACGATGTACGGTTATGTGCGTTGTGCCAATTAAGCTTTGCGAGAATCAAAGTAAACAATTGTACCGTGCACTGGTACGTTTGCAGTGCTCCAGCATAATTAATACACCTGCGCTCGGCGAAACACGTCGTTGTTCGCGGATGACGAGTGCATTCGTCTTTGAATGAAGTCTGAGCAAAGTGTTCGTATTTCTCATAACGCTGGAATCATTTGTACCAGACGCTTTATATATGTAATGAGCGGTTTCCTTTAATATTTCATTCAGCGTGACACGTGCGCAATATGAATCTCCAGAAGTTTCATCTAGACGGTGCGTCTTAAATTACTTCTAATTGTTTGACCTGGAGTACATGTCGGGACGAATAATGTTTTAAATTAGTCGTGTTGAATAATGAAACAGTTGTAATAGGTATTTTATTTCCGATGGGCATTCATTCTAAAGAAGTTTTCATGGAATGTAATATATTTTCAGATAGTATTACGAGGTATTTTTAAACTCGGCTATTCTAGCCATTAATTAAAAATGCAGAGATGTAGTAATATGAAATTATACAATGAAAGTAAAAAACAATATTCTTAAAAAAAAGGGGCGATGTTTAAATGATTTACAAGTTCCCGTGCAAATGGCAGGAAACTGAAATTCGTTAAGTGTCCGAAAAGTATTCTACCGACCGCGCGTGTGTCCGGGAAAGGGCCATCCTATTATGCGCGCACACTACAATTTACCGCGTCTATTCGCCAGGCCTGCACCGAAAGAGCCCCTTGACTGCGGCGCCCGGTCGACCGTGTGTCTCAGACTTCCGTCGTGAAAGATCGCGTCTCGCTTCGACGGCCGCCTATATACGGCGCGTGGTCCCTTTAAAGATCTTATCTCGTGCCGTGGATGGATAAAAATAAGGACGTCGTCCTTCCTAGAGTCAAAGTGCATTATCGTTCGTTTCTGCACTATGGCTGCTCGTCCGTCGGGAGAGGAAAGCCTGGCTGCTACCGCGCTGCCGCTGCTTTCGAGAGAGCCACTGACGCGTTGTCGTTCAACCGCGACCTCTCGACGTGGAAACTTCCGTTCCGACGACCCGTATTGAGCGGACTCCGGCTCTTTTGAGCGACTCTCACGCGAGAGAGGCGGCACAACGGCGGGTAGGCTGTGTGCGGCACAAAATTCGTGCTCCTTCGAGAGGCGCGTTTCCCCACCGTCTAACGCCGACGTCAAGCGAGAATTTATGGCACCCGTCAGGAGAAGAGAGTCCCCGAGACTTTCTTTCGAATCGAGGAGCCACCGGATTCTCCGTGCGACCGATTCGCACGGTGAAAAATAGATCGTCCCCGCGTCTCTTGTTGGAAGTTAAAAAGGCGCTGCTCTCGGCGCCTCGGTTTTTGCTTGGCGTTTCGCCTTGGGCGCTTTTCATTTCGTTGATATTTCAATGTGTCTTTATAATGTCCCTAATACCCTCCCATCCCATCCCCTTCCGTTTTGCCAGACGTTCATTTGTCGCATGACCACATTTGACTGCGACGGTATAATTACTCTCTGAGAAAAGTTATCGACGAAATTCAACGAATTAGTGAATAGGCATTTGTTTCACACCCTAGATACGCGTATACGTTTCGTATTTTTAGCAGATAATAACGTAAATTAAACGGAATTTGTAGATGTAAAGGTTTAAATAATTGTAATTAGTTGAATATCATTATTTTTAATTACATTATTTATAAATCTGTTTCTTAATCTTTCATATTCACGCGAGTGAAGCGGATCCTGATTTTGTATTCTTTCTGTCTCAAATCCGCTGTTGCTGGATGGTAGACGATTTTTTTTTATTACAAATCTTTGAACGCAAAGACATAGCGCAACAGGATTTAATGTCGCGTATTACTCTAATACCTAGTCATCACGAATTTTATTGCGATGTAAAAATTCTGCCGAGTATATGCGTCGGTTCCATGCGTTACGAGAAACCCCTTCCATTATAACATCCGGCGCGCACAATGTGCCTGCTTTTAACGTGAAGAAACGACGACAAACGTAAGGTGACAGGTATAACATGCGCTAACATGCAGCACTTAAACTACCTGCCTCGTTCAAGCGGCGGGTTCAATCGACCGCGTTGCGTACTCGACTCAAGTCAGATGCATCATCTCACGCCCACGCGAACCCTCGACACGTGCGACAGGAATACGTTTCTCCCCCCCTCCCCCCGTCTCCTGTCTCTCCCATTTCCTCGTTTTCGCCTCATCCCTTGAGAAAGAGAGGACACAAAAATCCATTGTGTTTCTAACGAGCGCTATTTCTCGTCAACCGTCCATGGTACCGTGAAATTTACCAGATTAACGCTGTTCGTTGGCAAAAATGAATTTTTTAATGCGCGACCTGGACGCATCTCATACTGCCGGTGTTTGCAACCCGCGACGCGCGCGCAATCCTCCCGCCGTGAAACGCGTAAAATCCTCAGCGTAAAATGTAAATGTGGCTGTAAGCTGGCGTGAAAGGAAGAAAGGCGACGGGTCGCATGGAAATTTTCCGGCTGGTAATAATTGGTAATAAAGAGGATTAGTAACGAATATCGTAAACTGGGAAAGATAGGATCATCGAGATGAATAGGATCAGAATTACGATTATAGAAAGGCATTAAATGCATTTTTTTTTCGTTGTTTTGAGTATACATGTCGTATTGAATGTATCCGTAGCTTATATTATTGTATTAGATTGCATGTAAATTTTATTTCGATACAATCAAATCCAATTATTTAACCTTTTTACTTTTGCGATTGCATAACAACAGTGCGAGTAACAGATGGAATCGTTGGAAATAAAAGAATTTCAATTACGGATTCAATAGGATTAACGAGGAAAAATATATGGGGTCTGGGAAGTCGCACACATTTTTCTAATTACAGATGCAAATTAAAAAAAATGGCTGTTATTTCGATACTCAAACATTAATAGCTTTTCAGTTTTAACTTATCGAAGATTTAAAGATGTATCGGAGGTACAATTTTAGATAAAAGTGCATGAAATTTGAAATACTTTGAATATCTATATCTTACGCATAATAAATCTAGATGTAAGGAACTCGAACTATAATTGGAGTCTTATTTTTCCTCCTAGAATGGTATTTTTCATATTACAATAGTATGAAAAATACCATTCTAGGAGTAAAAATAAGACTCCAATTATAGTTCGACTTTTCTTCACAAATATTTTTTCCAACATTATTTGTGGTATTGACAACATATTTTTGTCAGTTTATAATTTATTTCTTTAAAACAATATAGTGAAGATAATTAAAACTTGGTAGATAGCTTCATCTCTTCATGTGCTAAATGTACAAAAAAAATTGAAAACATTGGTACCATTTCTTCAATATTCTCATTCTTCAAGACCGTCTCTTTCCATAAGAATCCGTAGGAAATCAGTGAAAATTAAAATCATTATTACTCAGCAACTGTTTAGTGGATTCGTTTAAAGTTATTTTTGCAGCACATTAGGAAGACTAAAGAACAATCTCACAAATTTTTATCGGCTTGGTACTATTTCGAAGATAGCTCAGATACATCCTTAAAAAGTTTTGCTGAATTTACTTTTAAGCAAATGTGTGAATGTATAATATCGTATTAATTTAATGTTAAATTTTTTATTTATTTTTATGTACAAAATATTGATGCACAAATATATAACTTATTAATTAATTGAAGTATGCATTAAGATCTACTATCGATTTCTCATTTGGCAACATGTTATCGTGCAAATATTAATATTTAATTTATTTAATTAATATTTAAGTTGTAAATCATAAAGTCTACGATACGTAATTTCGTGTATGATAGGTTAATACATAATTCTGAAGATACTTTTAATCTTATCTACTCGCGTGCTCCTTATACGACAATATAAGCTGCGGACATTAGGCGACTTCGCGTGCGGCGATTCATTTTCTTGCACGCATCCTAACGTGATACGTCGTACCTTGCCTTCGGCGTGCGTGCGTTCCGGATTATGGATCGAGTCGAAGCGCTCTCAGGAATCTCGAGTTATTTTATGAGCCATTAAGATCGCAGCTTTTTTTCCACTTATGAGATTAAAAAGCCGTCCACGTGCGCGGACGCACAGACGCAGAACGACGTGTAGCTCGGGAAAATTGAATTTGTCCACTTTATCTTTAACGTGTCATAAATTTTAATTTCTTGATATGTATGCATATTTTTTGATACATATGTAGAAAGCACTTACAATTAGCAGTTACGTGAATCGTTAATATGACAGTATAATATGAATTATTGTTTTTCTAATTACAGAGAGTAAGAAATTACATCTACTACATATAGTCTATTACAGCGATTCATTCTGTCTCCATTTTTAATTGATAATTAAAATTAAACACAGAAAAGATAATTTAATATAAATCTTTAGTATTAAACATTTTATTCAATCAATACCCTGGCGAAAATAAGAATCTTTATAAAGCGTTGACAACCATTTGATGAAAGTTTTCTGAGAGTTCATACGCTTTCAAATGTCGTAAAAGCGCTCACATAACGCTGTTGGGCGTTTTCTCTCTTTTTAACAAACGCCTTTGCAATATGGTAAATTGTAGGGCGTTTCCGCAAATGGCTTGGGAACGTCTAATAAACGCTTTTGAAATGTTTATAAAATGCTGTATATAATGTTTCGTGAAAATTGTACAATGCTGAGGTAACACTTTTTAGAGCATATTGATATTGCTGATACATCTTTATGTAGAAAGTTTGCTATCAGACTTTTCAAATGTTTATGAAACGTTTTTTTCAACAC